>JBCAUA010408446.1:0-18008 GCA_038406235.1 Peronia verruculata | reverse complement strand
AATTTCTCAGCAAAAATTGGCAACTTCTACAAGCCGAGATAATCCTGTCTCTTAGGATTGAAAGGCTTAAGAAAAAACAACAACAAGGAAAACTTTATTTAAAAAAAAAAAAAACTCGAAAGATATCTATTTCATTGGACATCAGTCTTTCCATCTTACATTATATCTTTCTGTCGGAGGTTTCAATCGTTCAAAATAGCACAATATAATATTATCACCAGAGCTGACGTCAGCCCATAGAGGAAAGTATTAGAGAGAAGATGATTCATTCCTTAGCAGGACACTAGTATTGACTTTCTATGTTTTATGTTTATGGATTTGAAAATACCGTTGACATAATCTGCCCTTTGGGGACCGTAATATAATTATAATTTACAGGTCACACAGCTCTGTAGTGGCAATACTTGTCTCAGGAGTTCTATTGAGCGTCCAGTAAGCGACTGCTTGTGAGCATCAGATTTTGGAGTGAAATCTCCCATGAGAATACTCAGATAAATGAAGTGCCAGGCTGGGTCAAGGAGCTTATACTATTTACACTGGAGTGTGGACTCATGACGTCGCCTTAAAGAAACTGTCTCACGTGCCAGCACTGGAAGCCATGGCACTAGAGGCGTTGCTATTTTGCTATGCTTGGCGTCCGTGACTACGCACGGAGTTAATCACTGTTCTGATATAGTAAATCTGTTCTTGTAAACAAACTGATACATTTTTTCTTTCAGTCGAGAGCTACAGGAAGGACAGATTGCGATTATGAGATAATGACAGTATGAAATTCCTTCATGAACACATGGTAACATTATAACAAAGGCGATAACTAGATGTCTTGCCTCCACTGGCATGGCTCCACATTCGGCATGCGTGACGTCACGAGTCCACACTCCAGTGTTACAGTTTAAGCTCCTAGGGCTGGGTTTATCTCACTACTGTCGACTACATACAGCATAGTATAATAAAACAGGTTAATCTTACATTAACTCGTGAACAGACAGTAAGATCATCTCTTTTATTTAGGAGAGGTTTCAGTCTTTGATATGGCACCACGACTAACTTTCTGCAAATGTTAGTTCCAAATAACAAACGACTCAGGACACTCATATATGGAACTCTTTATTTTGAGACTCACACTTTACAGACACATGCACACAACGGCCATGTATAACAGTTGGTTCAAAGATCATTCTACTTAGAAACGATCGGAAATGGTTTATATATCAGAGTCAGCGTTGTTGACATTCTACGTCTTATGGTGCCAGAGGTATAAACATGTCTGTGAAGGGGGATCAAATCTGGATTAAGAAATCGTACATGTCATACGTATTCTATTGTTTTAGAGTCTCCCCAACGATATTCTAACCCAGGGCTGTCCAAACTACGGCCCGCGGGTCAACCAGGTCTTATTGGACAGCAGCAAATTCTGAAAATAGAGTGAAACACGCTTAAACCAACATTTTAGGGACCGGACATATTATTTCGGTTTAAACATATTTCTGTTTATCTGAACTGGTATGGTGGAAGTTCTTAAAAGAGGCTATCATGCTCTGTAAGGTCAAATTTCACTGATAAAACAATGAGTTACTTCCTTTGATCTTTTTTTATTTTTTTAAGCTTAAGTTATTCATGTTGTTTTGAGTGTGGTCCTTTGCTTATTTGTTTGTATTTAGTTTTCACTAAAAAAAAAAAAAAAAATGGACACCACTGCTCTAATCAGACAGTATTTCATAAAGATTATTGTACAAATGGATAGAAAAGACTTAAAAATTTAAAATGGCACCAAAACAACTGAATTTCTATTTCCTATAGTTCTAGGAATGTACAAATACCACTATTTTTGGCTCCATATTCCAAGACTCATCGGTATGGACAGCCATATAGTGTATGACAATGTATAGCTAGCGGTGATCATGATTTCTTCGAGGCTGATTTGGATTGCACACTAGAAGATCACAATTCTTTTCATACAATGATCAAACTTATTTTTTTGGCCTTTTATGAAAATAGACATACAACCGCTTGAAGACAGACAAAATTATCTTCAAATATAATGTGTACATGCACGGTTTGCTGCAATAATATGAGTCTACATTCACAGACATTAAAACAAAGAAGAAGAAGAAAAAGAAGAACATGCATATCGATAATCCATTTCATTTACGTAAAAATCTAAACTATAATGTCTTTCCTTTTTTTTTTTCCTTATTAACTTCTTGATGAAAGCTCTTTTAAAAGGACTTTGTGTAGTGAAAACAACTCAGGATACGCGTCCTGAATCCTCAACGTCACTTTGAATACTGCATTTATTTACCTTCAACATTTCTGAGAAATACACGAAGCAAAACTGGACATGGTGGTGATAAACAACATCTGATATAGTGAGCAGAAAAACAAATATTATCCCATAAATTGTACGCCATTGGAAATTTTAAAGAAAATAAATACAACAATTTAATGCGTTTGTTCTCACTTCAATTCAATGAATAAATTTAAATATAGGTGTTTCTCTCTCTCTCTCTCTCTCTCTCTCTCTCTCTCTCTCTTTCTCCAAGGAAGGATTTCATAACTACAACGGATATTTGAGATTAACATTTATTGATTTCCAGGACAATGAAATGTTTTATAAATGTAGATTGTTAAACAAAAAGAACACAAATCTATTCAGTTAAAAACAACGTAACACTTGATTAATACAGTTACTCCATGTTTGAGCAGAACTGACTGGGTATAATTATATAATCCCGTAGCAGAGGGAGCGGCTTTTTCAACTCTTCAAATGCGATAACCCATGTTTCTTTCTGTACATATTAATTGTAAAAAATAACCATACATTTGTGCATAGACCCAAAATTTTTCCTCTCTCTCCTTTAATCACAGGCTCCTGTGTAACTGGGGGTTCTCTTTCATCAGTACTACCTCCGAGCCAAATAGGTGTACCTGAACACGGTAAAGTACAAATGTCATTGAATAATTTTTCAAACAAAAAATATTTCCTCCCCGCCCCCACCCCCCCCCCCACCCCCCGCCACTCCTCCGCCACCCCTACCTTCCACTTTCTTTAAAAGATTTCTTTTTCTTCATACTGAGGAACGTCCTGTACTATCCGGTTTAGTAATGTAAGGTTAAATGCAAATTGTGTTTATTTTAAAAGCAATCTTTCTTTTTTCTCTTTTCTTTTTTCTTTTTTAATTGTCTTTTCGTTAGAAGCCAGTTTTTCTTCGACAAAGTTTGAAATCAACATCATAGTCTTTTCACCACACAGAATCTAATGTCATCCACTTTAAAATGATAAACGCAGGATTTAATTCTATTTGTCTATCTATAGATACATTTATCTTACTGTTTTTTTTTTTTTGTTGACCCAAAATTAAACCTCACAGAATTGCCTCTTCCTTGTGCTAGAATCTCACTAAGCTATTAACACCCTTTCAACAGGATGTTAGTCTCAAACTCGCTGTTAGAAACACTGGGCGACATCTTCGGCTTTGGTGGATGTTTTGTTTTGTCCCTGCTTGGTTTAGTGACCAATGTTATCAACATCGTCGTCTTCGCCAGGCAAGGTTTTCAGGAAACAACCAACATCTCCCTCTGCGCTATAGCCCTCTTCGATCTGTGTAAATGTCTTTCTGGCTTCGTACATCGCTGGCACCGCTTTATCCAGCTAGTCAACAAACCTCTGGCTGCAAGCTGGCAAAATATCACATACATCAACGACCTGAGTCTTCATGCTATCACAGGAGCCATGGTCAACGCTATAACCGCGTATGTGTCCATCGAGCGCTGCCTGTGTGTGAGTCTGCCTTTCAAAGTCAAGAACATTATCACACCAACTGTAACATACACTGCGCTTTCAGTGATGGCTTTTGTGATTATATCTTCTTATTTCCACACCTTTGTGGTATTTAAGATCATTTGGATAAATAGCCCAGTTTTCAACGAAAGTGTCGCTGTCTACACGTTATCTCCAATGTTACAAACTCACCCAGGGATATACGAGTACACTAGTGCTAACTCCATTCTGTGGCCTATCATCACATTTGTCGTCATCCTTACCTGTACAGTTATATTCCTCATTCGTTTGAGAGAAGCAAGTCGGTTTCGAACTGGCCAAGGCAATGCAATAATCTCACGTCATCAAATTCCTATAACCCAAAATAACAGTTTAGATGAAAACTGTTCAGTCTGTTCATCTTTTACCTCAGTGTCAGTAAATTCCATTAGTTTAGATTTTTCAACAGATTCGATCTCCTCATTGAAGAAGGATCAGAGAAAAATAGATATTAAGCTCAGCCAAGCTCAAACTGAGAGCAGTGCAAGTACCCAAGGAAATCAAATAAAACGACAAGCTTCCAAAGCGTTCAAGCCCAATAGGCAACAAGTGTCAAACCGTGACAAGAAGTTGGTGAAGATGTTGCTGGTGGTCATTGTTGTTTACCTGGTCAACGTCATTCCCCGGATCATCGTCAGCATCGTTCGTTACATCGAACCAGAGTTTTTCAACGGCAAGGAATACAGTAACGTCCATGACTTGGTTTTGCACCTTATCTTTACCCTGGATTTTTTCAACGCCTCCACCAACTTGTTCATATTTCTGACTATGAGTTCTCGATTTAGAGCCACATTCAGACAATTGTTCTCCTAACCAGTTTTCTTCTTCTTTTTTTTTTTCTTTTCAGCCGCAATGGCAAGGAAAAGATGTCCAGCCCACGGACACAGAACACTAACAACGGAAAATAAGAACAAAACGAACAGATAGAAACAATTAAATATTTGCGAGAATCTTATATATCTTATAAACTTGCCAATTTAATTTGTTCTAGTTACAAATTATGCATTTCATTAACACTTGCCATAGTCAGCCAGTAAATAAATAAATAAATAAAGTTTCTGCTACAGAATAGCAACTTGTTTTTCGATTGCATATTAGGCTTTATGTGCAAAAAGACATTCACACTACGTTCACTGGCCTCTGTTGTGTTGTATCGTTGACATAAAGAGATCCCAGACTGCCACTGGCTCAATGGTAAAAAAAATGTAAATCTGTGCAGATGTGGCAGTTGGTAACTACTCCTGAATTATAGGGGGGAGGGGGGAAGGGGAGGGAGGTGTTGTGAGGCTTGTCAGATAGAGCCAGCCACACATCCCTGATGGAACAAGAGCTTGGCGAGCAGGAGGCGGATAGCACAAAAGGCCAAAGTGCAAAAAAGCTACCGGCTACAAAAGTCCAACATACAAACTACTGTAAAAAAATTCAGTGGCTGGTTCTCCCGATATGGCACCGCCCTCCGGGGCAAACGGAAAGAGACTGAAACCCAAACGAATCGAATCGTGCATGCATACCCTGCATGGATCGGCATTTAGGAAAACACTGGAACAGCCTCCGTTTTTTAATGTAGCCTCGCGACCGAAAAGTGTATTGCATGCTTGCACACGTCCATGTTGACAGTTTGGATTGTTAAACTGAATGTTACTCCAAAAAAAAAAAAACTGTGTTTTGAACGTGTCTTACCGTCTAACGTACACTTCGGACAAGCACTCTAGTGAGTTTGTTATCAATTATTATCGCACTTTTAGAATAGTGTCAAAGATAATAAGCTTTTTGGGGGGTTGATATACGTAGAAACACAGATCCATATGCAACGATGTTGTGTGCCAAATTTCATATAGACCTGTACAGCAGTTTTCGAGTCTACAAGGCTATTGTAGGTTTTCTTGCGATTTTATGATAGATATGTGCTTTCTGTCCGTCTTTCTTTCCTCTAGAAAATTATTGGCCTGAACAAGACGTAAGTGAACAGAATAGATGGCTGCCTTAGAAAATAACAGTTTTGGACCCGCATTTTGTGGTGAAATTTGAGATTTCAGGTTAACTGAACTTGATAGATAGATCTGGACAAGAAGTGGGTGAATAAAGGAAGAGATGACTGTACATAAGAGATATAAATCCGATCCAATACCACAGTCATGATTCCAGTCTTGTCTCTCTTGTGGTGCCTAAGTTGGTCGGGACTCGTCCCACTGCTATCAAAAGTCACTGATCAAATGTGTCAGTGTCCAAAAGGAGATAGTCATAAAACCGTATAGAGGTAAGTTGTTAAATGTGAACATTTTTGATCGCATGTATCTCAGACAAATAAAGAAATATAAAAGCTATGTTTTACCACTTTCAAGACTGAGGTCTTGCCTTTCTTTTAGTACCTTAGTTTACCGGGTTTCGTCCCATTTCTTCCTAACAGTCACTGGACAAAGTATATGAATGTTAGAAATTATTCATAAAACGTACGTGGTAGGTTGTCAAATGTGAGAATTTTGAAAGCATGTATCTCATACAAATGAAGAGATAAAAGGGCCATTTTTTACCACCCTCAAGAGTCTGATCGTGTCTACCCTCTGGTACATGAGATTATTGGGGTTCGTGACTTTAGCTCTCAACAGTCACTGACCAAATGCATGAGAGTTAGAGATTAGAAGTATTAAATAGCGTAAGACACAGGGGGACATTATTATATGTAGGTCAATAAAAATTAGTACGTTATCTTTATAAGTTAGCCACTGAAGGAGATTAGGCATGAGAATTGTGAATCGCATCAACTAAGGAATGAAAAAAAAATCTATCGAAGATCTGAGCAGGAATGATACACATCTTAATATTATTATTATTATTATTATTATTATTAATTTATAAAAGAAGTTTGTTATAAATGCTATCTCCATGGTTATTATAAGCTTTCCTCGATGGAGGAAAACAGCCAGCAATGAAATTCGTAATATAGCTTTGGGAACATAAAAAAGAAATGTATACTATCACCCGAAAGTTTCTACTGCTATTTCGGAATATTGTAAACTTGTTTCATGGATTTTATTTGGGATTAAATTAATAAATGGAACAACGGATTGAATGTTTATAAAACAGGCAAGAGGAAATATTCTCAGTTCCTCTCGTTCTCTTTCCGTCTCTTTATCTGTCCACGTGTCTGTCCGCGTGTCTGTTGGTCTGTCCACCTGATTGTGTTTATTGCTATCTATTTGTCAATGTCTCATGTCAGCGAGCCTATTCCTCATCAGCTTATCTATAACTTGACACTCTGTCATCTTACAGTTCAACTTTGATACCAGCTTAGAGCAATAAATTGCATTTGCTAACCCACGGTGATTATTGCATACAGCATTCGCTGCAAGAAATCAATGACTCGCTATCAAAAGACACTGAAGAGTGGAACCCTTTAAGACCTTAGCCAATAAACTTCATTAAAAGCCTTTTTTACATGTGTTGTTTCTTTGTCATAGAGAACATACTATTCTCAAGAAAAACTACTCCTCTCTGAGACTTGATTATTCTCACACATCGCTCTGTTATCTCGGACTCAAAACATTACAGTACAAAATGGCAAATAAGCTTAAAAAGAATTTCCTACTTTCTAGCTAAGGGGCTGTAAAAATTGATTACAAACTAGGAACAGCTAGTCAATTTCCGAGTAAGCCTAAAGTTTTGTCATTGTATCTGGTTGACATTATTCTCCTTGGTTGAAAAACGAAGTATTTTATTTCAGAGCATCACTGAATGAATGTGATCCTATCTATCACCATAGTTTGCAGTCAATCCTTTCACTTCTCCCCTTTCCTCTTTCATTATTTTCGTTCTGTCTATCTATATTCCTGTTGTTCACGATTTTGTCTTGTCTGCCTCTCTCAGTCCCATCTGCACTCATCCCATTTTCTCTTTTCTTTCTCACTCTTTCTTCCTTTCAACCTCTTTCTAATACATACGTAAAAGGAAACAACACATTTCTGTTTTTTACTTTTACAAAATAATCTTGGTACATGTAAGTCTGTCTTCCTTTTGTGCCAAATTATCGGTGGGACAGGTCTCTAAAACAATTTCAGACCTTGTGGCACTTTACCAATCTATGTAATTTCTTATATTGTTCGTAAAATGTATGTAGTAGATCGCACAAGATTTTAAAGACAGACATTGAACCTGATTAATAAACTTTCCCTTAGAATATCTCTTATATGACCTGATTTGGACTGTTATCACTACTTGTCTTTATCTTGCCGACTTTTAGCTTGCGGTATCTGTCAAAAGAGTTTGCATATTTGTGTGAAACTCTGATGGACAGATCCCACCAAACGTAAGAGAAGGGAAAATTATTTGGTTCTGGCAAGGTCTGGACGTAACATATACATTTGCCACACATGGAAGATATATTGTTAGATTTACGTCCAAGCATGGGAAGAACATCCTATCGGTGGAAGAGGTTACAGGGCTGCAAGTCTAAAAACACAATTTGTCACCGAAGATCTTTATCGGAGGAGAGGAAGAGAAAGTGAGAAAAACACGAACTGCCCAGTACAACCAAAGTCGCCGTTCTATTCGTGCAATGCTCATTTAAGGAAAACGCCCAGGGAAAAGTCTATCCTAAGTCTCTTTCATTTTCCGAATGTTTGTCTCTTGTAATGATTGAAAACTATTATTGTGTAAATCATAAAGTTCTCCCAGTGCCCTCAACTGGTATCCATCTAAAAATGGGGCGAGTCAGAGAAATGTGGTTGTCCCTCTCAAGAACAAACTACCGGGTGTCATCAAGAGTCCATCTGATGACATCTGGTCTCACGTTAAATGGCCTATCCAGTAGACCGGCATCATATTCACGAGAAACGAGAAAGAACATTCTGATATCTGTTTCACTAGTTCTCTCTAAGAAAATATACCAATCAATAGTGCAGGATCAATGCAAATATCAAAAATGGTTTTCACACAGTGACATTATCATATCACTCTGAGGGTTCTGAGCAAATCTCTCTCCACTTCTTCACATATCATGTATGAGAATTAAAAGAAACTCTTGAAGACATTTCGAAACCTAGAACTCATGCAGATAAATATGACAATATTACATGATGCATTGATAAAATCCAAGGTAAAAATGATATTGATAATCACATTGTGAATGTTATGATATTTTCTGAAGTTAAAAAATTCAGGCTCAATATATCGGGCTGCACTGACAACAATTCGTGGTATAACATTGACCAAATAGACAGCAATCACCACCAACAACATCTTTATTAACTGTCTATCTCGTCGAGAAAACAAAGGCGCCGTTGATGATACCGTTTTGGTTCCATGCTGTACCTGTGGCCTGAGGTGTTGTGCTTTCTTTTTGATTGTTTCCGATCCACTTTGAGCCTGGTCCATCTCTGACGTGTCTCTCAGGGAATTCGGCAAAGTTGTCTTTGATGGTGTCTTGGTCGTTGGTAACGATGTGACCTTGCTGTGCTCAGAACGAAATTTGTGAGACTGTTTGAGACGAATCACAAGGATGATAGTACATGAGATGATTATAACAAAGGTTACGACTGGCCAAAATATTGAATTAGCGTTAGAATAATGGAAAAGGGTGGGATTATTAAGCAAAGCCGACGATGCTCTGTATCCTGCCACGGTCTGGTTATAAAGTGGGTTGATATACCAGATGATTTCAAAGACAATAAACATATGGAAAAATGTGACCAACACAACAGTCAATAACAAGGGGATAGTGACGTAGGTAACACGAGGTGTGATGATATCTTTGACTTTGAAAGGTAAACTGACACACAGACAACGTTCTATGGAGATGTAAGCTGTTATGACGTTGACCATGGCTCCGGTCATTGCATGAATGCCGACATCAATGATGTAAGTAATATTTTCCCAGGAGATAGAGAGCGGAACGTCCATCATACGGACTATACCAAAAAGTTTGTGACAAAAACCAGACAAACATTTGAGAAAATCAAAAACAGCAATGGCACACAGAGAGATGGTGGCCGTATCTTGAAAACCTTGTCTGCAGAACACAGCGATATTAACAACGTTGGTTCCGATTCCTATCAATGAGATTAAAAAACATATCCAAAAACTAAAAACGTCATCAAAGATTTGACGCACTTCGTCACTGACAAGCATTTTTTTTCAGAGTTCCACTGCTATTCTTGAACATAACAAAATATGTTTTGAACGTGAGCGAGAACTTGACAAGCACTTGCCACACTTAGATGTTTCACGATTCAACAGCACGGAATCATTCCGACACATACAAAATCTGATGTTGTAACTGGACGGTTAAACAGTGATAAGAAGAAAGCAGAAGCTGCAAACTATGACGATGCCACTCACGTTATAAGGAAGAAGAATTGAAAAAAAAATCGATTTTGTGATTTAGTTTTCTATTAAAATTAGTGATAAAAGTCAGAGCATCTCTTTGGGAAACAACTTATTGATTTAAACTGTCTTCAAAGACCTTGGCTTAAAAATTATTTACCGAATGGGAATAGTTTTTTTTTTCTTCTTTATTTCAGTATGCCAGCCATCTGTGGAACATAGACATAGTCATACTGCACTGACGATTGCCACTGGTATGAAAGAAACGATTTGCTTAGTGCACGTAAACTTCATGAACAACTAAAGAAGTTCGTCGTAGTTTCTGTCACAAGTTAGCGGACTGGGTGTTGGGCTGTATTTATGGATATTTCGGCTGCAAAAGAAAACTGCTCTGTGTACCTCAGTGTTGGTGCATTTTAAGATCTTACTAATCAGTTAGTAATGGTTCATGTTCCCTTGTGATACTGGCAGAGCGAAAGTAATTTAATAGATCAAGGCAGTCGATTATAAAGAATTTCGATCAGTTCTAGCATTATTTTAAGTCCGATCAGTAAGCTCTCCTTCAAGCAATTCAACATCAAAACATTTCATTTTATTTAAGTGGATCCAACCAATTCACTGAGATATGAAAGTATATTAAGGGTCATAATTTAAAATAAAAATCATTAAAAAAAAAAAAAAAGACTTTGTTGTTCCGGCACTGACGAACACTTAATTATGTGTTCATAAATCAATGGGTCTTATTTACGATAAGTTAAAAAGAAAAATCCCCTGATAAAAGGACGCGACAGATTTGAAATTTTCCTGGTGGTTTTTAATCACTAAAAAAGATAACAATATGCCCTGTATCAGCCGCTAGTATCTAACAAAGTTAAGTTTCAATCACTGACTAAACACTACAGAATGAAAGAGAATTTTATCGAACTGAGGAAACACTTTAATTATATTTTACATCATCTAGGAGATTTACGTAAATATTAAATTCCTAACCCCCCCCCCCCTCCCCTCCCCCGGTTAAGCTTTCATCCGCGTTATATTTATTTTCCTCTTGTGTAGGTTATTAGTTTGTTTTTGAGGCAACGAAGAGATGATTGTCATATTTAGTAGGAAAGACGTACCTTAAAACTGTGTCATCCATTTATTATAACGAAATAATAACTCACTAAAGTCTCTCCTAACATAGCGGTGACATTTTCCACAAGGACATGACTTTGCTTGTTGTTTTTGCTTTTCTTTTCCTATCTCATTTCTCTCTCTCTCTCTCTCTCTTTCTCTCACTTATTTGTTTGTTTGTTTTTTTGTTTTTGTTTTAGTTTCTCCTCCGAAATAAGGATTGGTACTTTTGATGAATAACAAAATCCTAATTCACTGTCATATGCACTCTATTATATGTAATTGTAGACGTTTCCTTTGTTATTTCATATCTGAACAGCTATGAACATGAACTATTAGAGATTTTACGGTAGTTAACGATGACTCTATTTAAGTCTGGGATCTAAACAAGTCTCAGTAATAATTATTGTCTGTTTCATATGTTGGGATACCTTGGGAATGCTATGGTCTGTTCCTCTCGTTTGTTGTCAGTCATTTTCATTTGCCACCATGATGATATTCTAATCTTGAAAACAAAGGACCGCTAAAAGCTTGGGTCATTGCCTTAGATCTCAAGATCAAGACATGGACAAGCATACTTTTTGAGACTATCATTAAAATATTTTGTGACCAGTCGAAATGAGACATAAGTCGCCGGGCTAGAACTAAGAAATGGGGTTTTGAAGATGATGGGAGGGTTAGACATCATTTTTTTAAATTGCATAATTCGAAAGTACATTCATTTTTGAACAAGACAATATCAATTGTACTTTCGATTTATAAATATTGCTTCATTAAAATCGGGTTTTTGTGAGATAGGCATGTAGATTTCTACGTTCCAACGTTCATATAAACTCGATTTTCTCGGAATTTCTGCCATTGCTGGAGGAGTCCTTTGTCTCTTTAAACTGCAATATCTCTGGCTAGACTAAAGCTAGTTCAGAACCTTTTTTCACCACCTGAACTGGTATGAAGTAAGCTTTCACATGATACCAAGAACTCCATATTATGGTGAAAAAATCAACATGCCTCTCATATTGACAGGATGTGAGACATACTCTATCTAATTCTTACAGTAAGGCTACAAGCCTCGGAAAACCGTAACCGCTTTGCAAGACAAGATCCAGACTTCACGTTCACCTGTGGGAGTGCCCGATCATCTTATATTAGAAAGCTATCTTTTCCACACTGCAACTCAAACCTCAATATCTTTCCCGTTCCTGTTTATCGTTACTTGTCTGATAAAACCTCGTAACTTTCATGTGTCTGGAATTTTAACGTAGAGACAGAAAGCGTTATTAATATGAATTTTATCTTGCCTAATATAGAAGTACTTTAAAGTAATTGTTCAACTTTGTTGTTTCATTGGCAGATTTATTGCTTTATGTGGTACAGATTGGGCCAGAAAAATGAAAAAGGCATAATAAATATTATGACGTTATAAATAAACTTCGTATTCGTATTCGTATTCGTTATGGGGTATCATCACAACAGTATCGTTATCTAGTAGATCCGTTGGTGTTAGTCCCATCACTGGAACGTCTTAACTGTTTCTTTCAATGTGTTTCTTTTTGTAACCTGCCAGTCTAGGGGACATTACTGAGGACACCCGTTTAGACAACTCCGGCCAACTCTGCCTCTCTCTTGTGTGAATTTGTGTTGTGGAAAAGCTGACTCTCGTCCACTGTTTGATGATTATCCACCCTGTTGACTCTACTCAACAGAAAAAGCAGGGGTAGACAAGGAAAAACCTACACAGAAAGTCTACTTCTTCTTGAGGTTGGCTGATAACAGATCCGAGTGGAGAACCATGATCACCAATGTCTGTTCCAGACAAGGCAACAAATGATGATGATGACTCTACTTGTGACTTAATACAGGCCATGACAGCCATGTAGAACCTGGTAGAATTTTGTTTAAAGATTTGTCCCGGTCTTTTATAGCCGAAACTGACGGTATCATAAGGGCGTAACAGATTATGGCTCTATGCTATGATGGTTTCACTGGTTATGTTGACTAGTGGACTGGTTTGGAATCTCCTTGTGATTACTTGGTGGCGATCAACTCTCCGATTGTTTCACTTTGTGAGTTGCTCAGCTCTTTTGTTTACATGGTGAAGGGTACTGGCTCGTGAACACTTTATACACTATCGACCGTTATCGTGCAATCTGTAAGTGTAACAAAATGTCAGACTAGGAATGAGACAGACTGATGAACGTTCAACATACTTCTATTGGAATGGAAAGACGTCATCTTGTGCCTTTGTTCACATTGTGATTTCATCTTTCAAGTTGCTGAGCCTTTCGCCTCGTGGAGATTCCGGAGAGTGCGTTATACACATGCCTGGTCTGCATAATTATCTGCAGACTGTACACTTGTGCCATCAGTTGTTATATACTGGGCAGCGATTTATTTCTTTTGAGAGGATAGCTCAGGATGTGTGTGTGGCTTGCAAGTGATATAAAAGATCACATATTTACCAAATAACAGTTTCATTGTTTGTAATGTCAACTTTGGGTTAAATAATCTTTATCGTTAAATTAAGTTTTAGCCAGAGATATTCGCTTTCACCTCATACAGTTGGTATAAATTCCGTTTGAGGCTATATCAGTAAACCAAACACATCTGCAATCATGAAGCATGCATATGTATAAACCAGACCCTTCTTTGTTTATAACCTGGATTATCCGCCCATTTTGTATGTTGTTGTTGTGTGTGTGTGTGTGTTTTTTTTTTTTTTTTAGGCCACCGAAAAGTTATTCATTGAGACAATGAACTGGGATTGATATTGAAAAACTGCGGGAACCCTTGAACACCCAGTCTTTCATATTGTGGCGTTTTCTTCCTTAAACACCTCACTATCTCTACTCTTCCAGTTTAATTCTTTTTTCTTTTGTTCATTTTGGGGGGGGGGGGCAGAAAATTGTAGAGCTCAAACCCTATTTCTGATCTTGTTTTGCTTATTAAAACGTTTCACGTGTATTACACTTACACTGATAATGAAATAAAGACCAAATCATTAGAAATATCCAATAAAATGATAACCCGAATGCCTTATAAGGCAACAGCGGCTGAGTCTCTGTAGTACTACGGCTTTCTATGCTATAGATCCATTGGCCGGTTGCTCCATTTACATCACACACTGAAATGTTGGTATTTCGGCCTCATGGCACTAAATTGTTCCACAGACACATAGCTTTTTGCATTTTTATTGCCAACAACACGTAAGAAACTAGGAACATTAACCCATGACGAAATTTACTTGAAAACGTTAGTAAAAGTGTGCGAATTATGGGTTTCAGTACTTTGCTATTGCTTTCAAGAAACTGAAGATTGAAATTCCATATGAAATTTGGCACACAACATTGTTGCATAATATGGACTTGGTCTCTATGTATATACCCCCATCCCCCTAAAAAAGGAAAACAACTTAATATCTTTGACGTTTTTCTAAAAATGCGATTAACTATTGAAAAATAGAAAAGACTAGAACATCAGACCAGTCATGGCTTTCTGCCGGACTCTCGCTGATCTCTGCTTTGTCAACTGCCTGAGAGACCCTTGTGTATCTGTCAGCAGTGGGGCATCTCGACTGTTTCTTATTATTTTGTGATCTTTACATCGTGTGGAACCGCTGATGGGGAAATCCCCCTCTGCCCTCTCTCCGTCACTACACTCCAGATCTACATCTGTCAGGGTCTGTGCATTGAAACTTTATAAATGAGGAAGGGGGGGGGGGGGGGAGGGAGGACGGAAGTGGAAGGCACCTGAAAAGTTTTTCTTTTTTTTTTTGCTCCCTTTGATCTTAGGTTATTTGACAGTGTAACTGACATGCTTTTCTGATTGAAACTATGCCGTTGGAAACTTGCCAGCGTATCTGGGTGACATCGAAACGGCTGCCACTCTGATCCTATCCTGTTTTTGAAAATCCATTCTCTTCGTTACAACCACACAAAATCTTTTCAAACTTTGGAAGCCTTTTTCAAGCATTTAAATTGTTAAAAAGTGAAGGGAAAGAATTTGAGCTTTAATGAGAGTTCTTTTTTTTAATGAATTTCTGAAAATGTCATATAGAAAAAAAAAAAAAAATGTTAAACATGTGTATTTATATTCCTTTTTTTCCCCTAAAAAAGAGATGCCATAAAAAGCTACTGTTGATTTATTGATAATGTAAAGGAACGTATGTAGGCAAAATGGCAAGGAAACACAATCTATTTACTATAAAACCTATTCAAAAGACTTCCATATCCACAAAACTCAACAATTTGGCAAACTTTGTTTGTGTTAAGATTTAACGGCATATCAGCACGATCACGGCTATGCTGTACCAAATACGGTAAGAAACGTTTACACGTCAAGAAGAAGAGAGGAAAGAGAGTGGGACAGAAGACAGGAGCATGGAGCGAGAGAGAGAGAGAGAGAGAGAGAGAGAGAGAGAGGAGAGAGATGTCTTCTCTGGAATGGTGAGGATGGCATTCCATGGGAGACACCTACCGATGACGGGTTTATATTCCTGCAGGTGGGAGAAGAGTACCTCCTTATAAACTCCGGGTCCCTGTAGGGGACAGTTAGGCAGAGCGGACATAGAAGCAGCCAAAGGCCAAAGAAATATGAAGCCCCCTCTCTCTAATGCCTCTTGGGGGGATTGTTCTCGGTCCAGATTGTGGCCTTCATATAATTGCTCTTTGATAAGCTAATATAGTCTTGTGGAGATATTTCCTAGTTTCACTTCACTGAATCTAAAATTAATAAATAAACCCTCCAACCAAAGTCTTCAAACTTCTTCCACTGTTGAATTCAACAATTGCTGTTATCAATAGGAGCCCAGTAACATGTAGTACTATTTTGCAACTCGATTTGTTAGGGGATTTTGATGAATATGACTACCCGTATCTATTAAACAATATCTCCAATATTGTTTACGTCATAGGAACATTCTGTACCTTTAACCTGGTAGAGAAAAGATTACCTTGCTTAAAGGATGTTTTTGAAGAAAAAAATAAAAGTAAACGTATTATACCATGACAGGCCAATCAAAGTGCCGCCCCCTCCCCTCCCCCTTCCTTATAATTACTCTGCTAGATATACTAGCATCAAAACTGGTTTTAAATAATATGTTTATTTTTAGAAGATTTAA
The DNA here is from genome assembly GCA_038406235.1 of Peronia verruculata. Classification (NCBI taxonomy): domain Eukaryota; kingdom Metazoa; phylum Mollusca; class Gastropoda; order Systellommatophora; family Onchidiidae; genus Peronia; species Peronia verruculata. The sequence continues at coordinate 1,641 of JBCAUA010408446.1, read as the reverse complement.
TCTGCAATAGTTACTGAGATTTTAAGATTGTAAAAATCATACATGATTTAAAAAAAAGAAGAAAAATAGATAATTTTGAGAAAATGCCAACTCAAAGTCATGTTTTATACTTGGGATATTTCAGATCACACCTTTTTAAAAAAATGATCAAGTCCATGAAAGATTATTCGCAATAAACAGGCGTGTTAAATTCCAAAAATAACAAACTATAAAAAATTCTACATTTTGACCCAAGCTCGATTTCTCACCTTTTTTCTTTCCTTGAAAAACATTTTTTTTTTCGCATTGATCCCTATGCTTTTAGTTACTACAGTGTGTTTTTCTGTCTTCTTCTGAGAAAAAGAATAACCCGTAATATTTAGTAAGCGAAAAGGAACACACATTTCGATTACATATCTTACATGGGCTGACATATGCCAGTGGTTAATACCATGTTCAGAAAAAAAAAAAAAGGAGTTCTTTTTTTATGCAAAAACGGGAATTTATCCTGACTTCCCAAATGGAAGATCAGGTGGTCACCTTTTAGGATCTCTCTGTCTCTTTAACTACTTTGTAGGACAAATTGATGTTGCAGACAGCATGAGATGAGTTCTTCTCAGTGTTAAGCACTGGGCGGTTATTCTCATCAATAAAATAGATTCACACAGTCGCACAGTCACCAAGACCGATGATAAATAAAGTAACAACAAACTAGATATGGGAAATTGAGGATGTTATTTAAAATATTGAACAAACACGCTTCTAAGAAAAGGTCTTCTTTATTAAACATACATGTAGAAAAAAGGAAGAGATTCTAGTTATATAGGCATTAACATCCACGCCAGATGTTGCCGTTTATTGCTATTTTATACTTCAGTGACTTAAAGCCAAACTCCTAAGTGTTGATCGAAACTTTGAGCTCATGCTGATGTATATGACAATGTTGCAGGAGGCGTTGATAAAATCCAAGGTATAAATTATACTGATTACTGCACTGTGAATATTATGGTATTTTCTATAGATAAAAAACTCCGGCACAAAATATCGAACTGCACTGACAACAATTCGTGGTATAACATTGACCAAATAGACAGCAATCACCACCAATAACATCTTAATCAACTGTCTGTCTCGTTGAGAAAACAGAGGAGCTGTTGGTGACGTCGCTTTGCTTTCATGCCGCTTCTCTAAACTATCTGTCCCTCTTCCGTGGATTATCAGGATATTGTCTTGGTTTATTTCTGATCCGTTGTTCAATTTTGGTTTGATCTTTGCCATAAACCTGCTATCGCTGTGCTCAGAACGAAATTTTTGAGATTGTATAAGACGAATCACCAAGATGGCGGTGCAAGTGCTAATTGTAAGGAAGGTAACGATTGGCCAGGAGATGGCAATAGCGTTGACGTAACTAAACAATGGAGGATTGGTGCGTAATGTTGAGGCAATTCCGTAAATGGCTATGGTTTGGTTATAGGGTTGGCTGAGATACCAGATGATTTCAAAGCCGAAGAACAGATGGAAAAACGTTACCAGCACTGCAGTCATCAGTACCGAAACAGTAATATAAGTAACTCGGGGTGTGATAATATCTTTGACTTTGAAAGGTAAACTGACACACAGACAACGTTCTATGGAGATGTAAGCTGTTATGACGTTGACCAT
>JBCAUA010408335.1:0-18011 GCA_038406235.1 Peronia verruculata | reverse complement strand
CTATGAAAATGAATGGGTGTTTGGGCATGGAAATTTACATTGAACAAAGGAAAGGTTACCATTGGCTAGGAGAAAAGTGGTCAGATTTTGTATCGATACTAAATTTGAAGGGTTCCAGCCGATGCAAAGTTGCTTGTCTGGGCTATGAATTGAGGGCATTTTGATAAGAAATAAACAATTCTGCCCCTCCTCATTGTGCACTAACGGCAATTTTATGTCCTCAAAATCAACTTTTGACCCAAAAATGCATTCTACGCTATCAATAAGAGGTCAAAGAATAAAAATATCGCTAGAACTCAAAATCGACAATTTTGACCCACAACATCGATTTTCACTGCCGACCTTGGCCATAACACAATCAAAAATCCGTCTGAACAGGTAAAAATCCTTCCACTGTAGTAATCCAAGAATGAATGTCAAAGAAATGCCCATTGCGTTTGTAAATAACGCCCGACAACACGGGTGGAAGTGCGTTTTTGCAAACGAGAAAGGGCATCGGGCTTTCGATTTAGCGCGACAACATGGCACCATAAAAACGTACTGATTTCAGTTTCATCGGGGAGGGACGTATAATCAATAATTTTCATTGATTCTTAGCTTTTTTGTAAAACTAGTACTTCTTTTCTTTAAATAAAACAATTTTATGGTGAATGAGTTCAACCACGTGATCTTTCAGAGTGCTACCGTTCATGGTGTCTGAAAAGGGAAATGTGTGTTGTCGCATTTTGCTTACTTTCGCACACAAAAAGTCACATTTTCACACCAAAACACTATCCCATTTCCTTGCTTACACAGTTAAAACAAGAGCATATGAACATAAAAAAGTGAAAGACATAAATAAAAGTTGTGAAGAACAATTTTATATGTAATGATGTAAAAAATGCAATTTTCGCCCTCTGAGTATTTTCTGCATATGTACGTTTTTGTTCTTGTTGTGAAAACAAGTATACCAAATTTGGTTAGAATCGGTTTTGAAACATTAAAAAGTGTCAAAAAGCCAGGTTTTGAGAAAAACGTGTTTGAAGTTTTTTTTTTCCAGCGAAAAACTGACATGAAGTGTTTTTGGTTTGGCTTTCAGCCTCAGAACAGCCCTTATTTACATACTCACCCTTTCTCCATGACTATTTAACTCATTCTATCCTAGGTCTACCGTCATCCACAGCCTCCTGGTCCTAGGGCTGCCGCGAAGCCTACACACAAAATTCATTGATCACATATGGGTGACAAATAATCCTCATTTGACTGCCACTGACATATAATAACACGAGTTATGATATGAAGGCTGTTGCGGGATTATAATTGTGAAAAAAAAAAAGCTTATCTGAAATCAAAATATTTTAAATCAACCAGGCCTACCTCAAGCATTCCTGGATCTAGTCTTTGAACCACGGCTTCATCTTCTAGATCCATGTGTTCGTATCTAGATCTAGACTAGATCTACCTTCCTCTGAATCCGAATCACTAGATCTAGATCTCACATCATGTCATTTTGATTTAAATCAGCACTCTCTGCATCTAAATAGAATCCATCTACACATCCGAGCACATCCTGGATTATCCAGGTCCATTTTCGAGACATTTTACCACTTTATTTGGTTGCTTTGGCATCAAATTCGAAAGGAAAACATGCCAATGCAATGCTCACGTAGTGCTAGGACAGCCCCAGTTTCATATTTACCAGTTTGCAAGTAGAAATAGGCGAAAGCCCGTTTGATAACCATTACGACTTATCTCGTAGCCCGGACCAGTTGTCATTACGAGATAACTTGTAGCCCGGATAGAATGAGTTAATACATATAAAACAACAGAGGGGAATTCAGTATAAAACTCTGGTCATGACTTGAATGTCTAACATTTTTTGCCATGCATCATTTTAAGTAAAATTTTCATGTGTAGATTTGTTTGTGGGAAGGGAAAAACAGCAGTTAGCTCTAGTCTGAGTGAAATTTCAGTAGGGGTTAAAAAACAAAACACATTTACTCTATTAATAAGAGTTGTTTCTCTTCTTGTATGTGGGGAATATTGGGGAATTTGTTCAAAATACAAATGCATGGGCTTAACAGTAGCATGATTGGTTTTAGCATCCAAGAAGATAGACCAAGGAAAAAAAAAATCTCTGTCAAAATTTTTGTTCTGGATAAAACAAATTAAACAGAACATCATTGTTTATAACTGTGGTCTAAGTATCATATATAATCAATAGAGATTAGAAATGATCAGATCTCTCTCATTCCCACCTCAGGTATTGGAGTGGATGATATGTTTGTTGTCATAGAAACCTGGAAGAATCTCAGCCCTGAGGAAGAGAAACTGGATGTGCCCAACAAACTGGCCATGACACTGAGTAGAGCTGGAGTCTCCATCACAGTAACCTCAGTAACAGACATCGCTGCTTTTGGAATAGGTGCTACCACTGTAAGTGATAATAGTAAAAATAGGAGCATTTATAGTTTTCTACGAAATCCACGCCTCTATTTTTGGCTACTCAGCCTAAATCTCATGAAATCTGGTTCCTGTATTCAAATTAGGTATTAATCACTCTCGTGAGATCAGAAGGGGATAGCCCTAGGTGCGGGAAAAATGGGGGCGCAGATTTCACAGCACAAACGATACATAGCATCTCTTCATATACAGTACAGTTCCTATATGGCAAGCATAATGATCTTAGCAGCTTCCTGGAAAACATACAAGATGGTAACCTATGCGGTGCTGAAATCCTCACCAACCTAACAATAATGTTTGCTGTCTATATGTGGGTAGCCAGTTAAACCTTTGTTAAGTCATGAAATATTTCTCAAGCCATTTAGGATGCACTCAATCAGACAAGTCGGGTGTTGAATATGATAAGGTGTGCATGCCTTTATTGTAGAAATTGGAAAACTTTTATCTCTGAAAGAGAAAATGTTGCTTCTATGGACAGATTATATTATGTCAGAATGTTCTGAGATGAGTAAATAAATTAATTTTGTTAATTTTTTTCCTAATTAAATTCAGTGGTAAGATGTCATTCCCTGTCTCTTGAATTTGCATCTCAGGCTGCAATCATTTCTTCACCACTTGAAAGTGTATAAACTGAGGGTTTACAAGATAGTAATAAGTCACTTTGGTGGAAAATCCTTATATGACTCATTTTGACTGGCTGTGACACATATGTGTAAATTGTCCATCCCAAGGACAAAAAGTTGGGCACTAAATAGGAGTTGAACCCCAAACTTCTGATTCTGAGCCTGACTAACCAAACTATTAGCCATTGGCACACCAATGGAATTGATGCCACCAGTGTAAGAACAGTATGACTGTACATCAAAATCCTGAAATGGACAAAAAATTGGGAAACTAACCTTTCACTATTGTTCTCAAGTTTTGACCATTGGCTGCACCTGTTGGTCGACTTAATTGCTTTTCATCGTTTGCAGGTGATACCTGCACTTGAAGCTTTCTGCATCTATGCTGCCTTGGGAATCCTTGCCCTGTATATCCTGGTCTCCACATTTTTTGCTGCTGTACTAGCACTAGATGAGCGCCGACGCAAAGCCCACCGTGATGCATGCCTCTGTTGCTATCGACATCCTGAGAGCTACAGTCCCAATAAGTGCAGCACTGGAAAAACTTTGATGCAGATGTTCTTTGGCAATTTATGGGGTCCTTTAATTACCAAACGTCCCATGAAGGTAGCACGTTTTCTTGTTTTTTCTTTACTTTAAATTGGAATGTAAAATTATTAGGGGACACACTTATGGGGAGATTATTTCATTTGTCAAGTGTCACAATTTTTTTCAAAGGCATGTGCTTATATATAGTGCCATTCACTGTGTTTGTAATGAGGTACAAAATGATTTACTCTGTAAATCCTGGGAGAAAAAAAAAATCATTATTCTCTCTGCTCTATAGGATGGAAATCATGAATATTTAACATCTCCCATAGCAAAGTACTTTAGTAGTCAAAAGCAATGAAAAAATATTTTTGTGACATATCAGTGGTGGATTGTTCAAATGTGAAAGAAATGATTGGTCATAGTAGTTAAATTCCATCGACATTTTGCCAGTTCTCTTTAGATGGCTTTCAAATTCTTTTTTGAATTTCTTTTTAGATATTCATCATTCTGGTTGCTGTGGCAATGGCATCTCTAGGCTTGTGGCGCTTTATCAAAATGCCTCAGGAATTTGACATCATCAACTATCTTCCGCAAGATTCCTACGCATATGACTATTCTCGCACGAAGGAGGATTATTTCACTCGTGAAGGGTTTGAGACAACTATTTACTGTGGTGAGTAATGGATTTGTTGTATCACTTAAATGATTATTTGTTGTTAGCAAAGTATTTCAATTGAGTTAAACATTCCATTGCAAGAGTTGGCTGAAGGGTCTACTCACAGCCTTACTGAACCATCATAGATACTTTTAGTGCTCATTTATCTGTTTAAATCTGATCCGTTTTTGTAGCAAATCAGCTTTCACTGGTACATTACTCGAAGGGAAGGCTCATATTAACAAACCAGTACCATGAGCCTTAAGGTGAAAATGAATTTTGGCACTGCTGACTTGATTTTATTATTCACGAAAACTCTTTCATGCATATTATTTTAATACAAATTGAATGAATCAAAAGAATGGATAGTTGATGTAGGATTTTAAGTTTTTTTTAATGGCCTTAAAGTTAAATAGAATGGTTGAACAATTGCTTTTCAAAGTCTCATTGAATATTCGATCTGTTCCTATAAGTTATATATCAGTGACACCTAGCGCATAAGTGCAACAATTTAGATGGGATGGAGGCTAGTTTTTTCAAGAAACAGCCAGATTGAGTCCATATACACAGAGGTTTCTGCCAAGCTTCTTTAACATTATTACTATGTGCACATTATTCAGATGTCATATGATGTTTATGGAAGGTTTAGTATTACCTGACAATCTATCTTTTATTCTGATGAAACAAAGATATTATTAAGGAGGGGAATTAATGATAATTTTTATGTTTAAGTTTTTGTATTACTGAGGTATTGGCAAGTTTCTATGCCTGTGAACTGTATTTGCTAAAAAAAAAAGGTTGGTAGAAAAAGAGAAAAAAAAATTGTCACCTTTTGCTTTTTCAGGAGGATTTGATTACTTCCAAGAACAGGACAAGCTTCAAACGTTGCACAACAAAATTTCACAGAACAGTTACATACAACAAGGAACAATTAATTCCTGGTTCCTTGCATTTGATACCATGCTTCAAAGCAGTGGTGAGTCCTAATCATTTTCTCAGATAGTAGGGGAAATATCTGACATTCTTTAACTGTCAGAACTTTAAGTGAGTTTTGAAGAAAAAAAAAAAAGCATTTTTAACTTGATTTTCAGCAGGTGACAAAGTAGTAAGGTAAATTTCAGCTTTTTTTTTACTCAAAACCATTGTTAAAGGTAAAGATAATGAATGATGTGTTTTGAACTTGTATAGACTGATAGATTTTGCCTTTTTTTAGGGTATTTTTGTGGAAATATTCTGTTGTAATGGTAAGTTCGAGAGATTTTAATTGACGTATCTGATTTCCTGTTTCAGGAATATGATGAATTTTCATAAAGATCAGATTCTTTTTATTATATTTGTATGAATCATTTCTTTTTGTGTTCCAATCTTTCTCTAGGCACACATATTACCAATATTGACGAGTATAACAAAGCCCTCTATACATTTTTGAATTCAAGGATGGGACAACGGTTTGCCACCTATGTCAAATTTAATTCAACATTAGAGCCAGTGAGAATAGTTGTAAGTATTCAAACTAATAATTTTAGAATTATTTTGAATTCAGTGGTAGGATAAGTAGCTTCTTATGACATAATTCAACAGTGAAGCCTTTTTTAGTTGTTGTAAATATTCGGAAGTACAGTTTTTAGATTTAGAAATATTTTGCAAATCCAGTGGAAGGATAACTAAGTTTACTAATTATGTCCGACTGAATTTAATACTGAAGTCTATTTCAGTATTTATAAGTATTCAGAATGACAGAAAATATTGCCAGTTTCTTTTTTTTTTTTCTTTTAAAATATATGTAGTCGAGTCAATGAGATACATATCATTGCCGTATCCTGATACTGTGAATGATATTCCAGTTTAACAAAATTTACCTACCAGAAAAGCAAATTGAGTTAAATATTGTGCTTGAGACATTATACATGTATAAGATAATGAGCTGTCATCCTAGGTCACACTTATGTCTGAGAAAGGATACCTGAAATCCGCAAGAAAAGATAGAGGCACAAAAGGCAAAGAGGATTGAAGACAGAATATAAATTATGTAGCTGGAGTCAGAATATTCTGCTCCCCTGGTAAGGTCTCCAGCTCCATCCAGATTGCAGCAGCTTTTGTAGAACTCTGTAACTTTTAAAACTTTCAGAATAGTCATGAAAAAAAAAAAAAAAAATGACCCTGAAGAATCATTTCATCCCTGGAAAACATCAGCTCAGTGAGTAGAGCTCTTCCATATAAATGTTTTTTCTTTGGTACAAAGAAGCCATTATACTATATGAACATAATAATGTAATACAGTCCTCTCTCCTTCTGCGGCCTTCAAAAATGAAGTCCAGTCAATTTATATATATATATTTTTTTCCATGGCATTGGTCAATAGCTTGGTGGTCAATGAGTGTTTCCGACAATCAGACTAGGAAAATTTATAGTCTCCTCCCCCCTCCCCTCAGTGCTGTTGAAATAAGAATTTGTCTAAAAAATAGCTGGAAAAAATCTGCAACAATTTTTTTTTTGTGGTAACGGCAGACACTTTGACTTCCTGATGTTGTAATTGTACCATACATTCTCACAGGCTACGTACATCAAGATGAGACATTCCCGGCAGGACACTTCGAAAGAAAAAGTGGACGCTATGGAGTCTTTGCGTACCAATATAGACTCAACAGGTTTCCCCAAATTTGAGGGCGAAGACATGCCAGAATATATGTGCTTTGCTTATGCCAGAGATTACATGTCTCTAGAGACGAATAAGGTGAGGAGTAAAAGTCAAAGAGTTTATTAGAGTATGTTAAATATGCAAGACATCACAGGGAGTTGTTGTAAGTAAAATCCCTGAAGCTGTACAGAAACTGTTCGAGAAGTGAAAATGCAAGGGTTCTAAATGGTTAGATTAAGTTTTGAAAAAACTCTAGTTCTTCTGTTTTTTTTTTTAGACTGATGAAGTTAAGACTTTGGATGGACAGTATTTTCTTATTTATCTGACGTATAGCAGCCAAGACCTTGATGGATAACATTAAAAGATGGATAATGCAACACTAGCCCCTACTGTACATAGATAACTGTAATACAATAATAATAATACTTAATATTGTAATAATAATAATGCAGTAATTAAAAATAGTAAAAATTAGCAATATTACAGTTCTACAGTGCAGTACAGTACTGTACATTGTACCATACACAAGTGTACGTGGCAGGAGCAGTTCTTGGAATTGGGTCAATCTGAGCCAACAGCCCCTTCGCCAGCTATGCCGAATACAAACTGACTTATCCAGAGGAAAGAAGAATAATGCATCACGTACCTTAAGGATTGGGGATGCCGGATATCATTGCATGATGAATAACTTGATGACGGATAAATGAGAGATTACTGTACTGTCATATGTATTTTACTCAGTTCTTTTCTATGAATTGAAAGAATAGACAGCACAAGGCCTGCCTTTTTAATATGGCAAAGGCCATTACATTAAAAGAAATGAAAAAACAGAGTGACTATATGGACCTACTAATGCAATGAAGAAACTAAAGCAAATAAAGAAAAGTTTCACTGCATAGTGAAGGCGAAACAATTTTGTACTGACTCACAAATGCAAGGATGTGACCTTGGGAGCCTTTGTTTACAGGGAGGCAGAGGCTCCAATGGGACGGTATGCAGCTACATGGATATAATACTTTTCTTATGTGCACATATAGTAGAGCTGCATCAATAGGCCCTAATACACTCTTATGTCTAGCTACATCTACAGGCCCAAATAGTCTGCACACACACACACACAAAAATTGACTTGATACCAAATATAATTACAATATAACAGAAATGCCCAGATCAGCATGTCAGCTTAGAGTGTTTTACCAGGTTGCATTATTTTCTTGAATTACAAAATTTCCAATATTTGGGACCTTTCTGATGTGAAATGTAATTTGTTTATCCTCACTCATTTGATGATGAACTCAGGCTGGATCACTCTAGTAATGTGTGAGCAGGGTTTAGTATATAAGCTTGCTATGTACATTTGTTTAAATTATTTCTCAACCTTTATTTCCCATTGATTGAATGACATGAATGGGCCTTTGATCCTCTAAAGATGTTAAACTTCTCAACATTGTAAAATGATCAGCATGATTGATTGATCTGAAAGCATGCAAACTTTCTTCTTATCAATTGCCTTCTTTTTGTATTTTTTTCCTTTTTTGGGTTTCTTTTGCTGAAATCTCAGTTTTTGTTGTGAAAGGAGTGTCTGCCCATATTCCATTCTTTGCTGGTTTTGGTGCCAAGATTTCATAGAAACTATCCAAAAAGGCTGGCCTTTGAAGATATTAGGTGATATAGACATTTCTGCTGTCTATAGACCTGTACGTTTTTTATGACAGCTTGAATAGCACTTTGCTCGCCGGAGGTTAGAGAGATAATTTGTAAAATTTGTTAATTGAATTTTATATAGATATTTTGGCAAGGAAAGCGTTAATCAAATTGTTTAGAGGGAAAGCAAAAAATAGAAAACAGAGAGAAATACTGTATGTACCTTACCAGTGCTTTTTGTGTTTTGTTTATTTGATACAGGTTTTGCAAGAGGAGCTGTATCGAAATTTGGGTTTAGCTGCAGCAGCAGTATTGATTGTGACTCTGGTCTTGATTGCCAACATAGGGACCAGCCTACTAGTGTTTTTGTGCGTGCTGTTCACTGTGGTAAGTTATTTGTGATCTCTGTGTTCAGGGGACAATAGTTGTTCCTCAGAGCGAGTGTTTTGAGATAATAGGGCACATGTAACATTCCAGTAATAGCTATGAAAGAATCTTGAAACATAAATTACCTGATGTGTTTTTATTTGAAGAAGGAGATACCAAATAAGAACATTTGTTAATTTTATGGTTTCTGGGACATAGTTCTCTCATGTTATAATATGAATGATAGAGTTTTTTTTTTTTTTTTTAACTGTTCATATGATTTGGATAGAGAACTACCTACAAAAGAGAGTGAGACATACTATGTGCAGAAAGTACTGCTGGCGACCAAGGTTTCTATAATCATAAATGATACTTATTCATACTCTGAAAATTCCAGTATAGGCTTCCAGACAATGCAGGCCGAAGTCTTCCTATATGTTATGTTCTATATACATGTTTGAACCTCCTGAACCTGTTTTCCTTAGTCTTTCCTTCCATGGAATTATTATCTGGAGAAGAAATACCAGTTTCTTGACACTCGAATTAAACCAGCAGCATCTATAATTTCTTAATGTGACATTACTCACTTAACATATTCTGCAATGCAAGGCACAATAGGGCCATGACAATATGGCTGTAATTATACTGATGCACTGCTAAATCACAACACAAACAGCTATGTGGTTGCAGACTGAAAAACTAGAATTCTTTCTGTGATGGTCAAGTTTATGCTTTATTGATGTGTGATATATATTTCAGGTGGATGTGGGTGGCCTCCTAGAGCTGTGGGGGACGACCATAGACACGGCCAGCAGTATCCTCTTGACCCTGGCTGTAGGCCTAGCTGTGGATTTCTCAGCTCATATAGGTCACACTTTTATGACCATTCGTGGATCACGCAAACGTAAGTGAAGTGATGCATTCCATATTTCACTTCTTATTAATTATTCATGAAAGACAAAATGTCAAAGTTTATTAATGTATGCAACACTCAGCTCAAGTTGATTTGCTAAAATTGTAGTGATCAGAATGGCACACCTTGAATAATTACACAGCATTTGTGTTATCAACCATTTGTATCTTATTGAAATGGTGATATTTAGTATAATTGTTCTCTGTCAGAATGGTCTAGTGAAAGTCATTCCTTAGGTGATCTGTCTTGTAAGCCCAAAATTGCAAAATTGTGACACATTGCAGTGCTTTCAAGTTTACCTGCTGATTTTGTTGTTTGTTCTTTTGCAGAATCTTTTACCTTTCTCTTGAGTATACTTAAATAAAAAATGACAGGAAATTGTAAAGAATGTGAGTCAGTTTTGTTTATGTTGAGACTCTTTCCTAATCTACTCCTTTCAGATCGAGTGATCGTCACTCTGAAATCAATAGGACCAGCTGTGTTTAATGGAGGCTTCAGTACTTTCCTGGCCTTTGTCTTACTTGCTGACAGTGCTAGCTATGGGTTTCAGCTGTTCTTTAGGGTAGGCATTAAAAAGTATACCTGATGATGTTATGTTTGTTTAGATTACAAACATTGGATTTTCTATAAATGAATGTGTATCTTTTGCTGTGATAGCTTAGATTTGCTAGGCTGACTGATTTATATCATGATCTTCTTTGTAGTTTCAGATTTTGACTGCACATAGTGAGGAGCTTGCCAATTTTTTTTTAGCCAATATGTTTCTCTAATCTTTAAATAATTATAAGAAATGACAATGTTGGTGTAAGATAGATGATGGAGAATTCTTTGCATTGATTTATATCTTGCCATTTTGCATGACTATCAGTCTAATAATCATGGATTGAGGACAAAAGTTTTATCAAGAATATATTACCAAGCATTCATTTGTCTAGGATGAAGCAGTATTGCATTTTATATCATCATTGTACATTGTTTTTACATGTATTATTGGCTGCCAGATATCACCATATTAACATATGAAAAAGCCATAAAGATAGTTCATTTTGCCCATTGTTAATTTTTTCTTTTTCATTGTTTGACAGGTTTTCCTGTCTGTGGTAGTATTTGGACTTTTCCATGGCCTGGCTCTGCTACCAGCCTTGTTGAGTGTATTTGGTCCAAAAGCATACAGGCATGCAGATGAAATTCCAGATGAGATGGCCCTGAATGTAAATGGCACTGACGTTGTTATGGGTAATGGTGAGCTTCCCAACATGTCAGACAAATCGGCCAAGTACAGAAAGAACGGAGAGGTAATTGTTTATTTTATATCTTTCTTGTGCTACATTTCACCTTTGTGGTGCTCCAACAATAGTAAAGTTGTGATGCTCAATGATCATGATCCTCAGATGGTGCCCTACATTGTGTTATTGACACTCCTGCTTGTCATGCTCCACAACTGCCATTTTCTTCAGTGTATCACTTCCAACAATGGTAGTTGTTCTCTTTTTTTTTTTTTTACTTTGTTTTTTCTTCTTAGATTTTAAAAAAAAAATTATGTATAGAAACTCACATAGTGTTAACCCCTGGATTCTTTCAACTACATCAATGCATATCACTTTTCTGCACATACATGAGTTACATTATGAGGTCATTGTCACTATATGAGTGCTATCTTCATTAGCCACATCAGATATGGACAGTTAAAATGCAAGTTGACTTATTTGTATGTTCAGGTATCAGCTACTAGCGGTATTAAAAATATATTGCCATATATATATACATATAAAGACATCTTTAAAATTGTCTTATTACAAAAATCAACTATAGGCATCTATTTATTCTAATATTTGTTCAGTGAAATTTGGAAGCCTAGTCTGTGCCAGAAGGCTGCTGCCTCAATATTTCATGACATGACAAGAGAATGTATCGGAGCCAATATGACTAGTTTGCCTTATTCATGGGTTTGACACTATATAGCACAGGCTCAATATAGCCAATGCTGCACATTGGTCATTTGTGCACTTAGGAAATAAATGAAAATATTTTGCTGATTAATCGGCAAGAACTTCTTTAATTCAGCTGCAAGCCACAGACATTTATACAGCATGACAAGAAAACTAAAATTGGTTTCCACAGGTATTTTCACCTAGTATGTGATAAAAAGAGAAGAGACAGTTAATCATAATTTATTTTGCATTTTTTGCATCCCGCAGTGCCGTCTTTATAACATCATCTTCTGTTGACTGTACCAGACTAGATCATAAGAGTTTTTGATTTCACTGACTGGCTGAATGGTAAAAATAAGAGACAAAAGTAGCCTGTAATAAAACTGTGTACATATCCCCCACATGCACAAGGAGTGAAATGTTAATGCATGTCTCATGTCATATCGCTTATGCTACCTATGAGAAGGAGGAGGAGGTGGTGATGTAGGTAGGTGACAGTAAGTATGACTGCCTGAACTGTTTCAGCTGAAGGGTTCACACTATTTGTGTCCAGTTGAGTCATATTTTCAAGCCTGAGTAAATCCCTTAATTTAGTGGTGCTCCCAGTGCTTGCCAGTTGATTGCAAACCTTGCTAGAGAAATAAAGCATATAAAAAGAATGTAAGTTAGAAAATCATCTGCAAGTGAAGATGTCATGCCTTTTGACACACTTTTTCTAGTGTAAAATTCAAACCATTATTCTCTAGAGAACTTCAGGGCAAGTATTAATAGATTTCAATGATACTTCTGGATGATAACCTGAATAGTAGTGATAATTGAGATGTGACACGATGAAATCAGGTTCTCGTCAAATTTTGAGCATACTGAGTTATTGGTACTTATATTAAGCTTATTCATTTTCCTTCCTGTATGTGAAAAAAAAAAATTCTTCTGCATAAGTAGAAGTCAAGCTATTGGCAATAGACTTGTCTTGATTAGTGCATTCTACAAAACCTCTGGCGTCTATTTTTAGAAAGGGGGCAGTGGACTACACTGAGCATAAACAAGGCCTACACTTTGAGGGTTTGAATTGGAAACAAGCTGTTGGGGCATGTGTAAATACGATTTAAGGTGAAAAGATCATTAGGATATGAAAATGGTATCTTTCAAAAGATTTTTGTAGCCCAAAACACAACGAGAAAGATGTGTGGAGGGAATAAGGTGATGCAATCACCAGCACAGCCATTGGCAACATTGGTTACCACAATTTCGTGTTCTCAAAGGCAAGTGCATGTGTTTAGTGTGCGCTTTTGTTTAGCAAAGCAACAGCAAGATTTGTGTTGCTTATCCATAGTTTAAGTTTACAATATTATTAATTTGTCTGGGAGGGATTAGATCTAGATCTATATATCATCTAGTACTGTGTGGCTGATCTAAAGTTAAGATGTTTTACTTTCAAACACACTGCTACCCCCAGAATCTGGATGAATGTATAGAATTTATACTTAATACCAAGATATATTTTATATCAAGGTTAATGAAGGAACAAAACTGAGCTGTTTAGGAAGAGAACTTGTGTAGATGTAATTTATCATCCAGGTTCCACCGTAATGAAACCCTAACACCATATTAAGATAGTCAGGGTGTTGTCCATGCTTTGTTATTTTTTTTCCATGTCCTCTATCATAAAGTAAACAAAACAAACTTACCTCACGATGCTCAAATGGTGAAATGAAAAGCATGTTAACTGAACTCAAACATGATTATTATGAAAATGCCATTTTCATATCTCAGTATATAAAGCTAACGATAATGCAAATTCATTTCACATTTTATGGCTGATCTCAGCTCATGTTAAAGTCGATCCAGATCTCAATCTCAATGCAGTCTAGCCTTAATCTAGATCTAAATCTTGGATTAGGATGAAATTACTATTAGAAGTGAAAAAAAAAAAATCAGCTACATGTGTAAAACATAAGGCTGATCAGTATCACTAAAACATGAACAAATAAACATTTTATGCAGCTTAGTGTTGCTCTAATGTGGTGGGGCATCAGAGCCATAAGTAGGATATAGATCTAGATCTATGCACAGGTCTATCTCTAAAATTAATATTACACAGAGACCCCTCTGTTCCATAGAAATTGGTCCAAAAACAAAATGCTTTTCACCCCGAAACTAACTTTTTGCTTTTTGCCATCATAAAACACTTCGTAAAATAGATGCACAAATTTTCCAGGAGATGGCTTAATCAAGACTCTACTATTAAAGATGATGGGGGTGACCTGTTGCTGCAGCTAATTATAGTGAGAAAATGGCCAAGCACTTTTGTAAATCCTTATTAATCTTTGTTAGCCCATGTCGTTAAATCACAATTTTTGGCCTTTTACTCAATGTATTTCAGGAAATTTAACTCTGAAATGCATTTTTACGTTGATATAGAAGGCTTCTGTGAAGAAGCAAAAAAAAAAAAAAATGCCTTAAAAATTCATTCACTGTTGAAAAAGATGTGATTTCTCTGGTTGTCACAGTTTGACGAGCACCTGATTTCATCTTGTCGGATCTGAATTGAAAAAGTGTATATTATCCACCATATCCATTCCTCAGTATGTTTTTGCTATTCTCAATATGTCCTGTCATTAATCATGATGATGCTACTCTTTTCAAATATAGTCATTTTGTGTTGCTTAACAGCTCTTGCCTTTGAGAAGTCTCTGATCTCATTTCCTGTCATCAGCAGTCTTCTCGGGATATCATAATTTATCTAAATCCTGTCATGTCCTTCTTTTGGTTGGATCTGTCTTGTTCCTCTTGCTCTGTAAATTCCTGTGTTTGTTCCTTTGTGCTCAGATTTAATTTCATACATCATGCTCTCTTCTTGTACAGATCTTTTGTTGTTGTTGTTGTTGTCATTGCTTTGTATTCTTTTTGCTTTTATTAATCTTCCCTTTCACCTGGTACAAAGGTATCCTCTCAGGTTTGCATTTATAGTTCCAAAACACACAACAGATGCTCATGTCCCCTACAGGTTTTTTTCTGTCTATATACCTATATCAAATCCACTCAGTAACAAGTCACGATAGCACGGAATACTGTATAGTGTTTCATACCTAAAAAACTGATCACATAACACAATATTGTTATGTTATTTTCTTGACTACAGTTGTGGACAGCTGAGATAACCACCACTACAGGAGGTTGAAAAGCTTATAAAAAACCATAACCATCCTGTCACTTCGCTTGTATAAATATAAATAAATTAAGCCCTATTGAATTTTCCAATTTGTCACCTGAAATCTCAGTTCTGTCTGTTACTTTACTCAACATTCATAGATTTCAAACAGTTCTCCAATGATATGTGGATATTGTCATTAAAGATTTGTTATTTGTTTTCCCTCTTTGATGAGATAGTTTTGTTGTAAATTTTATAAACATGCTAAACATCATTCTATGCAGGGCCTGAGATTATCTAAAGAAAAGGCAGTTATGAAACATGTCTCAATTTAACCTTCAAATTCTCCAATATAATAATGAAAGTCATAGGGCAATGTGAAACATCTTTAATTCATCTATGGGTGATCTCAAACTTCTGACCAATCCGAAAACCAATGCTTTATCTGGTGGTCGACTGCTCAGTTTCTATTTGTCGACTAATTGCTGCTAAGTCCAGTTTCCTGACTGCAACCAAAGTGATGTCTATTGTGATGTGGTGACTTACTGAGCAAAGAAGGTGAAAATGGAAGTACAATTTAATATTTCCTGTGCACCTGTGGCAGATAAATAGGAAATGGAAACTTATATAATGTGGTGAAGTTCCAGTGCATTAACTAGGCTAATATCAAAGATTGTATATATATATTCTGCAATTGTTTGCTGTCTTTGCTAATACGTTTTAGTAGATCTGGATCCAACTTCAAGAAAATGCAGTATAGCCATTGTGTTCCTGCAACAGATGACAGTGCTCTCGCCCTGTGTATTGATCAAGGCTAGATTTAGATCTAGATTATTTTATTAAACTTGACCTGTAGATTGAGATCCCTTCTAGACCTACTTGTAGATGGAGAGTTGAGATTGTTCACAATCTGCCTCAGAAAATTGAAGACAAAAGCGACTCTGCTTTCCAGATGTAGAACTAAACTGGCTTATTTTGGCAATCCTGGGATAATGAAGAGACAAATGAACTTCCCTGTTTTATTCCTATCATGTTTGCTGCGTTTCCAGTGACTTAAGGTGTATGACATTCGTAAACATGGTGAAATCAGCTTCTTCACTGTTCATCTGTGCTCATGATAAAATTCCAGATTTGCTTTCTTTGAGCCCAACACCCTTCATATGTGTGCATATTTTGTTAGGGATTGGAGGGGGGAGGTAGAGTGTTTGTGTGACTTTTCTGATATGATTTGTGCTTCTTTTCCCTCTTCCTCTTTAACAGCACCTGTTAATCTATCATGCGGAAAGATCTTGACTTTCTGAGGTTTATCAACCTGAAGGTGATATGAATATTGCATGGTGTGTTGCCTGCATTTGAAAGCTGAAACATTGTTTTTGATTATATTTTTGTTTCTTTCTTATTTTGATTTTGTGTCATAATTTTTGGCTTTGGTTTGTATGGGGGATTATTATTCATTTATTTTAATATTTTGTTGTGGTCACTTATCACAGCCTGTTGTCCTGCATGATTTTATTTTTTTGTTTTCAATTATCACTTGTGTTAATAGCTGAAGCACCTACCAGAAAAAACAATGCTTGTAAGTTGTGTTGTCTTGCTTGGTGGGCATTATTAATTTGACAGCTTGAACTGCAAACTCAGCGATACAAAACATTTCAGGAAGAGTTCCCTGGATGAAACAAGATGTGTAGAATCAGCTGATCTAGTAGTATTTAAGTAGTGGTACATAGGGACTTTTTCAGTTGATATACAGATTGTCATCCTTGTGTTTCCACCTTTTATGAAAGCTTTAGCAATACATGTTTGAATTGAAATGCAAACACTGTATAATGCCTTGAAATTTGTGTGTTAAGTACAGTTTATGTGGTTGTCAATAATTTAATAGAATTAGATGGCTGGCCAGTGTAATTAGGACCACAAGTGTGTCTAATCTGTCTGTGGAATTATGGTGTTGCCATGACTACTACATTGGTGACAGAATCTTAATGTTTATTTGTTTGTTTGTTTGCTTTTCCAAATGAACCCTAAACCACTGACTGACACAGCTGACATGTTTGATAGTTCTAAGAAATCATATTGCTTGATTTTTTAGTTCCAAGAGTAAGTGTGAAAATGGCTTGCCATCTCCTGCATTAAAGAGCTAGCTGTGATTTTGTTTTCTGTACATGTTGGCAAAATTATTTATGTTTAATCTGTTTCCCTGGCTTCCACAAAATAACTGAATGTAGATGTCAAGCGGAGAATATTACTTTACTGATCTGTCTATAATTTCTGTAATAAATATCAAATTCTAATCAAATGAGTCATCAAATGCATCAAAAAGAAGAAGACCAATCTTTGTGTCTGGTGATGAGAAAGAGGAAATACCAGTAGAGAAAGAGGAAATACCAGTAAATGGAGTACAAAGGCAGTTATATTGGGTAAAGAGGCAACAGAGTCTTTTGGTGAAAGAGGTGGAAGAAACATTTGATTCATTGCATTTGTAATCACGGCCCTGAATCACCTTTAGAAAATGTGAAAACTGCTTTAGATGATCTGCTGTGCCCCAAAGCCTCAATTTTCATTGATATATCAGTAAATCCATAGCTCCCATTATAGCTTGCATGTTATACTTCCATTTGAAATGAAATTGCTTACCATTTAGAACCCTTGTTTAAACCATCCTATTTTGTTTATGAACAGTATGATATATTGAAGGATATCAGTGAGGTATGTGGTTGTACCTGAGTGTTAACTCTCATAGCACTTTGATGATGTGGTAGTAGAATGTGATGCATTGACTAGAATAGTTTGAAAGCAAAGCTTTGAAAGAATTCAGCTCAGGCTGTTTTAAGTACTGTGTTCTGAACCACTGAATCTGCCTTGTTGAAAGTGAACAGCAGTAAAGATTGTTTGAGGACATGCAAAAACAAACATTAGCAGTCTCCTTCTTGTGAAGTTGATAAAGATGTGAATGCTGCAGAAATAGTCTGGAATCAAAATGTCTAGGCTATTTATGATGTAATTTTATGTAAGAGGATTTGAAAAAAATTATCATTAGGACCAGGGTTGTTTTGATTTAAATCAACATGATTTAAATCAACCGATTTTTTTGATTTAAATCAAATGATTTTTTTGTAA
>JBCAUA010408224.1:0-18012 GCA_038406235.1 Peronia verruculata | reverse complement strand
AATGCAAAGAGAAATAAGTTAGCCTACTAAAGACTAAGGCTAAAATCACCATGAACACTGTGATCAATTTCCTTGGCATTAACGGTGTTTGCATTAAAAAAAAAAAAAGGGATGAATGGAGCAAAATAGATCACATCAGGAAATCCCTGAGTGGACCCCACAAAAGGACCTTTATAAATTGAGTTTGAATTGAAGGGAGTGATAATCCTAACTCAACTTTTAATGAGATATATCTTGGTCAATGCCTACAATCTGACAGGAATTCGCGGTCCACCTTATTAAAAAAAATTTTTTTTTTTTTGGCTAACAAATTGAAAAATTCTGCCCAACTCGATATTTCATCTTGTCTTGATGGAACATTTCAAGACATACTCCTTACATTGTACAGCTCATTCTAGATCTAAATATGTAAATAAGAAAAGTGAATGAAAACTGAAAAATGAAGGAGTTTATACCCTCATGTTGAACTTCTTATTCCCAAAATGTCATTATCATTCTGTCAAAACAGTTACTAAAATAAATATCGTGTTATTCAAGAATCTTTTACATTCAGTTAAAGATTTCCATCTATGTGTTAATTCAAATCTTGCTCCTGCAAAAGCTGTAGATCCAAACAAAGATCGATTTTATTCTTTTTTCAAATCGCTTGTTTTACAGAATAAAAATTTTGATGAGTCAAGTAAGATTTACATGTAATATGATATCTATAAAACAGATCAAACTGGGTGACAAGAGAAATCGCAATTTTCTAAGTTTTAATGGAGCCTTTTATTTTTTTTTTCCTTTGTCCACAACTCTTTGATGTCCATTTGAAAATGTATTTCAGAGTTCAGTTTACTGAAATAGATTTTTAAAAATTCCAAAAATTGGAATTTAGTAGTATGGCTTAAGTCAGGATTAACTCTTTCCCTACTTCTAACCAGAAAAGATGGCTCAAGCCAGAGATCATGGCTAGACCTCAAGCTAAAAAAATTGGGCTTGGTAACTACACATATTTTACCAATCCATTATTTCCAAGTTTCAAATAGAAACAAACAGATTTACTTCCAGGTCATCAGAGAAGAGCGTCAGTTTTTGAAAGCATGTTTCAATGTGCAAAATTTGTGCAGTAAAAGTTCTTTTTAGTTACTTTTTCACTCAGGTGAAATTTATGAACAATTCATCATGGAGCTGGGTGCCTTATTCAATTGTGCGCCTAAACTTGTGTGGCATGGAGAAATGATAGATTTGTTTGAAACAAGGATTAAGCATCAATCCTAAAGGACAGCAAAACACATTATAGTTGATCTAAATTTAGCTCTTAAAACTGTAAGTTGAAAAATAATAATATTAGGACTATTTATATAGTGCCTATCCCTGTAAATACAGACTCTAAGCGCTTTACAATCTATTAAGGCATGTAAAATATATTTTGGTGGGTTGTTTTTAAATTTTTGACATTTTTCTTCTGTCACACAGCACCAATACATTCATAAATATTTTCTTCATCTTTTATGATTCTTTCTGTTGTATATGCTATAGCTACCTATTTTTCATGGTTTATTTGCTCTGGGCTGCTGTGGGAATTGATTTATGTAATGAAATTGGGCATGTCTGGAGGTGACCAGTTATGGGAATGGGGTTAAGTTGGGAAAGGGTTAACCTTTTCACATCGCCATGGTCACGGCTTTCGCCTTCCCACTGAACGTTCCTATTTTATGGTGGCTATCCCCTGTATACACACTAATTTAGGGTGTTTTTGAAAATTCATAGAAATTCATCTGATAAAGCTATGGAATAAAGTTTGGTATCACTGAAAAGCGTATTTAGGAAGAAACCAAAGAACATGCATTTTTCCCCATTTACACATCCAGGATAGTTACCATAACAACAAAACAAGATGGCCGACAGGACATAAAAAAAAAAACACAAAAGAGTCTAACGGACGTGCCAGATCTTCAAACAGATCTTTTTCATCTGGGGGATTCATCTCTCTCACTGTCCTCTTCATCTTCTGATCCTTCAGTAAAAATAGTGTAAGCATCTCCCTAGTAGATCTTGACCTGCGGGTCGCTATTTTCACTAGAAGTGAGATTTGATGCAAAGCTAGATCTAGCCGTCTCAGAAAAGTCGTAAGTCAAAATAATTTTACTCAGGTACCCATTATACAAATGCATTAAAATTAAAGGGAAAGACTCTTAAATGCATAGCCATGATTCAATGTTTACAAGCATGATAAACAAAACCAAAAAGTGCTGCGAAACGGAGCCCGCGCGTGGTGACGTGAAGGTGTATGAAACCAGCCGCGCCTCGCAGGCGTACAGTGTATCAGTCGGTTACAAGACTGCCTGCGTCCTAGGGGCAGGGGGTGATGTGAAAAGATAAATAAGGAGTAAGAAAAATGATCATATAGTTCCTTACTAAATTCAACTGCAGTAGCAGCTTACCCCAATTTCCTTATTGCTAATTATCTTGAATTCTACTCAGGGTAACCAAGGCTGATTTTTGGTTTTGTTTTGTTTTTTTTTTGCACCAGCAGAACAGGAAACCAGCTTTAAGTTGTATAATGGACCAGTGCCTGACTACATCATGTCACATCTCATACATTCATCTCGATGTCATGTCATAAACTTGTGATCCACTCAATGAACAGCTCAATCTACAGCCTTTTTATGATCACTCAAAAATTATCACAAGAAATACATGATCTACAGGTCTGCTGCACCTGAGAGAGAAGTAAGAAGTCAATGTCGTCATAGCACTCATGAAATAATAAAGAAAAATGCTTAATTCCTCACCAGTCAATTCCAAAGCGTAATGTGGAGTTGGCCTCACAAGACAAATCTACAGAATTCCCCAGTCTTAATACTCTGCTGTAGACAGTTAAAGTTGGCTGATTTGGTGGGCTCACTGTAAGGACAAATTAATGTTGTATCAGTATGCAAGTCATACATTTTAGATTATGACACAATGTATTTTCATTTCACTTCAGTGTAATAAGGCATGTTTTCAAAATATTCACACATTCATGTAGCTTTCAAGCAGCACTAAGTCTGTGCCTAATTTAAGGCCTACTGAAAAAGTGAAACTAAGGGAAAAATTTGAAACCAGGTTATTGGCCAGATCTAAGATGATCAGTAAGAGGTGCATTCTGAGTGAACAGAAAAGTACAAGAAAACTATCATTACACAAAAATTTAAGAACTTTCAGAATTAAATATTTCTCATCATCTTGTGTCCCACCTCAATCTTCCCTAACTTAGTCCAGCTTTTACATTTTTATTGCCTCAAATAAAGGAACCTGTTAATCCATTCTTTCCTGCCCTCCCCTCCTTGATAGCATCTTTTTTAGGCCACATTGAGTGGAGCATAATGCCAACATCTTAGCCGGTATGTATGTGTCTATTTTCGTGTTTGTATTAATTAAACTCACAGACAAGAACAAATCTATTGCTCTCTGAGCTGCGATAGTCTTCATCGTCAACCAAGAGGATAAAGCTGCACCAGTAAGGTGATTCATCATCTTGGGTCACATTCTGAATGGTGAGAATTGGTCCGGAGACATCGGGTATGGAACGGTATTCTCTGTTAAATCAAAGGACAAAAATGTCTGGCACAACAACAATAAACAACTTTCTGTATGAGAAGTGAAAAAAAAGTTAACTTCAAATAACAGATGAGCACCAAACTGGGATGTAGAATTGGGAGGAAGGAGGAGTGCAGGGATGCAGGAAATCACGAGAAAAAGGGAGGAAATCATTCAAATAAAGCTGTACAGACAATGATTCATTCCCTTTATTTATGCCTGTGGGTAGATCTATGCTTTCCAATATTTCTTTGATCATTTTCTCTTCTTTGCGGATTCCCTCACCCCCTCCCTCCCAAACCTCCTTCCTTTTTTTCATTTTCTCTCTCACATAAATGTTAAATGCCAAAAATATTTTGAGAACGGAAGCTGTACTGAAGCTCACACAAAGCAGGCTTCTACACTGTTGGGAAATGAAGCTTGAAGTGGAAATCCCCTAAAGAAGAAAGACAGACAGTGAAAGGGGAGTGGGGAAAAGGAAGGAAGGAGATAAAAGAGAAAAAGTTGCTCCAGGGAATCTTTACTGTGAGCTGAATGAAGAAGAAAGATTGAGCAGGAAAATTAGGGGGAAGTAGGAGGAGGATGAGGGGAAATAACTCTTTGCTGGTCATTGATTTGAAAATTGTGAGAGCTGGAATTTCTGCTGTAAATTATTTCCTTACTTCTTCCCCAGGATGGCAGACTAAATGAAAATTTATAGAAGTAAAGCCTCAACTCTTTCTCTACTTTTTACAGTGACATTTGGGAGAAAATGTCTCCTCAGTCTTTGCCGAGGCCCAACATAATTAAGATGAGAGAAGATGAGATAGCCCGCATGGGGATCTGAAAGGTTAGATTACAGAACAGGACGGATGAGTGAAAAACTTACTTCATCCACTGATAACTCAGGGACTGGTAGGGTATCTGGATATCTACATCACAGGTCAAGGTCACAGAGGAGCCAACTTCCGGAATATCGTTACTGGACAGAAGCTTGGGTTTGTCTGTGGAGTATTAGTAATAATTGAGTTAGACCTGCAATGTTTCACACACATCTGATAGAGTCATCATGGCATTATAGTCACAGAAGATCATCAGTGCCACCCGTATAGTTTTTATCATGTTGACTAAATAGTATTGCCCAGTAGCTTATCTAACATTTTCAAAGGAAACTTAAATAAGAGCAGGATCATACAAGTAGCATTTGTTTTTAGAATGAGGATAACAAAGTCATAAAAATAGCTACATCTTATCAAGACTTTCCTGTTTCTTATCTTAAATAGCTCTATCTCTCCACTCTTTGTCTCATCATGTCACATTTTTACCTAGCTCTATCTCTCCACTCTTTACCTTACCTCATTCCTACCTGGCCCTATCTCTCCATTCTTTGTCTTACTTTATCTCATTCTTATCTTACCTCATTCTTAGCTGGGCCAATCTCTCCACTCTTTGTCTTGTCTAACTCCATCTTCCTTTATGGTATCTTACTTTACCTTTTCTGATATTAAACGATGTTACCTTATCTTGGCATATCATACGATATGTGATCTTGTCATTTACTTGATTCTGTTGTAGGCCCAAACTTTCAGTGCTATTACGATATTTAAATCCTCACAGTATTAAGATCACTAGAGAGTGAAAGAGGCCATTGATGCAGCAGAAAGTCCCTACAGACAAAGGAGATCATCTGATTCACTCAGTCTGATAGGAAAGAATTAAGATTGGATGGGCAAGCAGTCTAATTGTGGTCCATAGTGATGCTTAAAGAGATATATTAGACATGAGGAAGATGAGAAAGGAATTCAAAAAAGCTGTACAGAAAGAGCTACAGGGGCAGTGGACAAACTGGAAAGAATGATGACATAGAAGGATATGGCACCCATGAAACTGGCCTTCAGTATTCGTGCTGCATTTCATGCACTTCCCACAAGAGAAGGAGACAGTGATGACTGTCTAGGCTGTGGGGGAAAACAGACATTACAACATGTCCTCTCTGGTTGCAAAGTCTTCTTGGATTGTGGACAATATACATGGTGACACAAACGTGTGCTTGGAGTGCTGGCAAAAACAATTGCATCAGCACTGACGAAACTGGAGAAATCAAATAAAACCAAGAAAAATATATTCGTCCAAGAGAGTATTCCCATTAAGATCCCCTGCAACACTAAAGGGAGCCAGCGACTGGGACATAGAAGACAATTTGACAGGATGGGGAGAATATCTTGAATTAATGAAGAGGTCAGGTATGAGGCTAGACCAGTTCCTTAGCTCAAGAACTGTGGACTCCTTCAGCCTTGTCGAGCTAACTGTTTCATATGAAACAAACACGTAGGAGCAGCATGAGTTGAGTAGATGACAGATAAGATCTCCTGATGGACTGGCAAAGAACCAGAATGAAGGCAAACATATTCACAATAGAAGACGGAGCAAGGGGCTACATTGGTTCAACAGTATATTCTCTACTGAAGAGCTCAACTTAGGTAGCCGGAGTATTAGAATTGCCCTGCGTACACTAGCAGCAGCAGCAGAGAACTCTTCCCATTGAATCTGGTGCAAAAGGAAAGAAAGATGTGACCCCTACATCACTTTATTTCAGAGGGTAGATTTAAAAGAACTAGTTAATATATTACGCCAGGCAGGTATGGCAGAATGGCAAGAACACTTCGGTCAACTACATCTGGACTGAAAACCAAATGGGACTGGTTCAAATCCCTGGGGGTCCCTGTGGGGAAAAAAAGGTGTGTAATGGGCATTAGGAGTCATGGAGGTTCTAGAAGATGTTAGGAAGTTAAAGGCCGAAACATCTGATGAAAGAACCCCTCTTCCTCTGAAGACTGTCACCTGTCCCACTCAACCTGTGGACTTTTCTTACAATACAGATTTTGCTGATCAGTTCAACACCTTGGATTTGGTTTTGCCAGTTCTTCCTCAGCACAAAAACTCACAACCAGCATCTCTTAATGCAAAAGTCACTAATTTTATGTCCAAACAGACAAGAGTCACAAATGTCCGGACGAAATCTAATCATTTAGCTGGGTATTCACTCCATTCAATAGCACAACATGTACTCAGGTAATTACACAGTCACTCCATCCATAAATCCATCGATTCCTTTCTCTTTTATTGTGTTACTCTCTTAATCTTCTCCCTCTATCTGTCTGTCTGTCTGTCTTTCTCTGTTTTTGGATTCTCTTTTTTTTTTTTCATGTCCAGGAGTCTAAAGTAAGGCCTCTCTCACCAATGAAAACAATAGAGACTGGGTCGCTACGATCTGACTCTCCAGATGCCGTAACCATGGAGCAGGTGTAGTTACCAGACATCTCTCGTGTGCTCTGGCTGTTAGAGATAGAAAGGAAATAAAAGAGGAAAATTAGCAAAGAGATATCAGTGACTATGAAACTCCTTTTCTATTTTCAATCCTTAAAAAAATCCATAGAAATTACTGCTGTGGTATTTGGGTTTTGACTAAGATATTTTTTGCACATGCCAGAAATGAATAAAATCAATGACTTTCTTACTGTAGTGTTTCTATCTGCAGGAGGAGTTGTGTGGAAAAGTATTGGAATAATGGGCCACTCTTTGATACGAGATCTACTCTTTGACACTTATAGGGTTGATTTAGAGCTATAAGTATCACTGGACCTGAAGATACTCATGGAAAATGCAGTCTATGTCCAGATTGTGTGTGGGTAGAAGAGCTCTCAGAGTCAATCTGAATTTGTACCAATGAGGGAACAGGGTGACAGGTGAGTGGCTACGTCCTTGTGAACCATAGACTGTGCGTCGTTACTCTTCATTGAATTGACCCTTTTTATCCATTTTATTATTGTCCAAACAATTTCAAACTAGGCCTTAAATAAATCATTTTCATGGACTGAAAAATCAAGTTGCTTTATTTCTATGAAAATGATTGCATGAAATAGGTTTTTGGGGAAACAAATGTGCTCACTCACATCGTATTAAAATAGTTACAATCACATACTAAAAATAATTAGCCACTTAATATGTTTGTATCTCAGTGTGTAGTTACAACACACAGGTGAATGAACTTACAAGTCGAAGGAGCCGTAGCTCTTGGTTAACAGCAGGACACCATTTTTGTACAGCTGATAGTTAAGGATGTTCATGTTTGCCCTGGATGAGCAATACATACTGACATATGTCCCAGTCTGTTGCAAACGCCTGCCATTGAAAGTCAGCTCCGGCTTAGGGGGTTTTCCCACTGTTGTGGAGAGACGAGAAGCAAAATAATGCATGCAATGACTGAAAATAGATACCTCTTTTCAAGAGAGATTATTTCCATCCATCCATCCATCTATGCATCCATTCATCCATCCATCCATTCATCCATTCATCCATTCATCCATTCATCCATTCATCCATTCACCCATTCATTCTTTTTTTTTTTCTTTTCCACCATTCTCTTCAGCCCATCCTACCTGCAATGATGAACTCACTGCTGACGTCACTCTGTTCACCACTGGGACCGAGATACTGGCAGCGATATGACCCACTATCTGAGGCTTGCAAAGGGTTAAAACTCAGCACATTGCTACTGGAACGGCCCCCGAGCTGGCCGAAATCTTTCAGCCACAGGTATTCACTGGCACTAGCACCACTAGGAGCGACACAGGTGAGATTCAACTGCTGGTCCTCAATGGGATTGACCGGAGTGGCTATAATGCTGGGGCGATCTGTATGGACATAACAGTCAAAAGGCATAAGCATAATATTGAATACACAATTGATTGTTTCTCTATGTGTGTCCATCTATAGTTACTTTGAGCCGGTCTTCCAGATTTCCAGTAGTAGATCACAAATCTATTTGTTTGCTGTACTTATCTACTGAGGCTACTTACCTACCTATATACGACCTATCTCCTTCCCTACCTACTTACCCACATATTTACCCACCTACTTATCTATCTATCTATCTATCTATCTATCTATCTATCTATCTATCTATCTATCTATCTATCTATCTATCTAAGAAAATATGTTCTACCATGAATTTGTTCCGTTCGTCGACCAATGACTTCTGGTGGCGTATGGGTTGTTTGTGTGTTTATGATCTTACCGAGTGCAGCAAGAAGTAGGACTGGGCACAAAAATATGTGGAATAGGAAGGGAGGGGAAAGGGAGAGGAGCAGAATACACAGAAGGAATAAGAAAGCGAATGGAGCCCTCAAACACAGTAGGGTATAATGGGACTCGTGCCAATACCGAAAGGCCTCGGCGACAAACGCTTCGGCTGACTCTAACTTCGCAATTTGTAAAGCAGAGCGTCCTAAAGATTTAGATCTATTGTTGGGCAGAATCGTCAGTGACACTTTAAGAAGTACTTAAAGTTGAAGGATTGAAAAGCATTCGAGTGAAACATAAACATAGCGAGCTTCGGCGTTACAAACCTTGTTGGATTTGAAACGAAACATGAATTGACAGGTGTAATCGCAATAGTTAAGTAACGAATATCATCCGATTATACTTTCAGTTCGAAGATATCTAAGCATTTAGGACACGACTAAATTGAAACCTGTGCTTCCCATACAGTATTTGAAAATGAACAGCAGAAGAGAATGTTTGAATTGAAGACTGATTTATGTTTTGATTTTGGCCTTGCTATTGTCTTGTTGTTCTTGTAGTTGTTCAAAGTTTGCATAATTTTAAGTACCCCTCTAACCCTTTACTGCCAAATTACTGTTGTTGTTAGTTCTTTTATTGATTTCTGTCTGTCCCATGGAATGTTCAGAAGAATTAGGAGCTATCTTTAGAGTGGAACATTTATACTGCTGTGAAAATGTTATGTTATAGCTCAGAGAGAAACTGCAGTTTTCAAACTTAGAATTTAAATGATTTTCGATTTAAAATTAACTTCAAATTCGGCAGTTGAGGAGTTACTATCGGATTGGATACCCTCCCCTTATATTACCATAACATCGAATATGCGTTTTATAAGCATCTTTCTTCTCTCTTTCTCCCCCCCCCCCCCCGTCCCCTTCCCACTCCTCCCGCCCCCCCTCCCGTTTGCTTTTTACACTTTAATCACACCCGTTCTGACTGTCATTAATCATTAATACCATGTCTCACGCCAAGTTACCTTTATTCTGATGATGCATCCTTAAACAAACACTTTATCCAATCCAAATAAATCTTCTAAAATATATGCAGATAAAAAAAAAAGGAGAAATAAAAGAGAATGATTAAAGATTCAGTAGAATGGAAGGACTACTGGAAGAGACTGAGCCAAGAACTGGCCAACTGAGGAATTCAAACAACCAGTCATCCATCCAACCAACTAACCAACCAAGTAACCGCCCACCCACCCAACCAGCCAACCAACCAACCAACCAACCAACCAAATAACCAGCCAACTAACCATCCACCGACCCAGCCAACTAACCACCCACCGACCCAGCCACCCACTCACTAAACCAACCAACCAAGCAACCAACCAAGCAAGCAACCAACCAACCAACCAACCAACCAACAACCAACCAACCAACCAACCAACCAACCAACCAACCAACTAACCAACTAACCAACCAACTAACCAACCAACCAACCAACCAGCCAATCAACCATGCAACCAACCAACAACCAACCAACAACCAACCAACCAACCTATCAACCAACCAACCAACCAACCAACCAACCAACCTACTAACTAATCCAACTTTTTTATGCAGCCTTTTATGCAGTAAGATTATCTCGGCTTTAAGCAAGCTTAACTGCCTGCTCTGTTTTTGACGTGGAAAATTTTTATAATTAGAAATCTGGCGTTCCGTCTACTCTCCGTCCGATTTTTAACTTCCAAGGTTTCTTTAACGAGTGCAATGTACGCACACCATCTCCGAAATATATTCGTCTTTATCCGAGAAGGCTAGACGTCAGGCTTCCCTGTCCAAGAATTCAAAGGCTTATTGACTCACCGGAAAAAAATGCAGGTTCTAATCCTTGAATCCCTCCCATCCCCCAATGGCAGGATCCGTGAGTCGTATCTGCGACTCATGATGTGAGTTTTTCACTGTGGAGCAGATGCCAAACCACACAGCCACGGCGACCCCCCCCCCTTTTTTTAAAAATATATTTCGCTCATATAGGCGTCCGTAGATTGCACTGACATTACAAATAGACTTGTTCCGACCAAGCGAACGGTTGGAAATCCCCGTCTAATTTTAGTAGGGGGGTACAAACACTGCAAAGCTGTTCCTACCACTGACACAGGAAACCACATAAAAATGCACGGGACTGATGACAATTAGGTATTTTCAGCAAAATCACATGACCTAGGAAACATCGCTCACATGAAACTTTGTTTATATGATGTGACAAGTCTCAGAGCTCATAATTCGTCCAGATTGGTCTGCCATGCGCAGAGCAAGTAAACAAAGCCGCATGTGAGCGATGTTCACTAGGTCATGTGGTTTTGATTAAAATACCTAATTGTTCTCGGATCTCGTGGTGAAGCGGTAACAAACATCAGTGAGCGTTCTATTTTGAGCAGGGAGGGTAGGGGGGTACAAACACTCCGCTGGGGATTTCCAGGTTTTTGCTTACTCGAATACGAACTATTTTTGTGTACGTTTTCTCCCGGCGATAATGGAAAATCTCCCTCCCCCCCCCCCCAGCCCATCTCGCTTCTTTTTTCTTTTCTCTCATGCACTAACTGCACTTCTCTCTATCAGTCAAGATTTTGTGGAGTGGTTTAAGTCAGCCGCTGACTTCAGTGCTTGTTGAAATCTCCCGGAGAGGCTCGTGTCCTGTGTTATCTGAGTTAGCACTCGTGTCTTTCCCCTCGCTGTCACTCACTGTGTCAATCAATAATTGTCCCAGGGGTATGGAGAGTGAAAGAGAGAGAGAGAGGGGGGGAGGGGAGAGGAACAGAAAGAGAAGAGAAAGAGAGAAACTGGGGGAGAAAAAAAGAAAGACAGAGAGATTCAGAGAGGAAAAAAAGAGAGAGAAAGACGGAGAGAGAGAGAGAGAGCGAAAAGAGAGAGAACGACAAAGACTGAGAGGGAGAGGAAAGAAAAGCGGAAGGAAAAGGGAACGAGAACTCTTGATAATACAAAAGGACAGATAAATGAACACATAAAAAACAAAAACAAAAACAAAAAAAACTTGCAAGTAAATGATAAATATATAGATATAGGAAAGAAAGAATGAATGCATAAATGAATGAATAAAGAGACACATAGATAAATATATTAATTAATGAATATGTTAATCAATTAATAAATTAAAATAAATAACAAATAGGAGTAAATGAAACGAGATGAGAAAAACATTTTTTAAAGAAAGGAGAAAAAAATCATGCTAAAAAAAGAAAGAAAAAAATTCACGTAACCCAAAGGATTAAAAATTCACAAATTTTTATATTATCAAAAACAAAAAACCTACCGAATATCTGAATGTAGAACCTACGTAAAGTCTGTCGTACTATAACTCATGATCTTGTGTGATTAGGAGCGACAATGTTTGAAACTAATATGGAAGTGTTTAGGTTATGTACAAATCGGACAGATTTAATCCTAAGCCGTGTGTTTACCTGCAAATATTGAGAGGATTTATCACTGTTTGCCCGTAAGTCCTCGTAACAATTAGCACTCTGAGTCTAGCACAAACACATGGCACTGTTCCCAGTCCGCTGAATAATCCCAACTGTCACTCTTTCAGTTATTTGCATTCCCTGCCCTTCTGTCTAGACACGTAAACCCAACAACCTATCTCCAGATACATTAAACCCAAAAATTTGTCTGTCGCATGTCCACACACCTATAAATATTATATTCCACATTCACTTTACTGATATGAATTGCAGACCTACATTGTCGCTCTGTCCCACAAGGAAAGCTTTATATGTTTGTCCTGTAAAATTAATGTCCATGCCCTCATATAATCCTATGTGTAAGTTCGGCTTTGCACTTCAATTTGTGAAGGCCTTTGTGAATTTGCTCACTGGGGCTATTTTTATGAGACATACATTATAATAAGTTTGTTGTGCAAATCCCCGTTCGGCAAGTCGAATATCTTCATATATCGAAGGTCGAGCGTTTTATTCTCAATAAAAGTCAGGGCAATAAGGCGCTAGTCCGGGAAACCCGTGCTCCGCATTCAGGTAGCCATTGAAAAGATTCCTATTATTTTGTATGCCGAAGGGAACTTATGGCTGAAATATGAATGAACCTATCGGTAGCGAAATTGGGGAATGATACTTTGAAAGATAGCATTGGGCATGAGTTTTACAGTGCAGTGATAACGATTAATATGGACTTACACTGTTGTCGCTGCATTGGATAGTTAGCCTGACCAACTATATAACATGTTATGTCCCGGATGTGTCTTGGTAAGAGCCTTGAACTAAACTTTCGGTGCAAATGACATAATTATTTGTTGTCCCACACAGATAAGTGTGAGTTTTACCATGTTTGGACCATTTCGTGAAACAAATGTTTCTGTGACGTGTGATGCATTGTTTCTGTACTAAATAGTAGTAAATGACTGAGTAACCACTCGGCAAAATAGTCAAATCAAAATGTAAACCCTCAATTAGGAACTACTCAAAATCAGAGTGGTTCATGAAAGATTCACGAGACTACTAGATAACAACATTATCAATGTGTAACGACACATCACATCCAGTTTCTCCCCTGGTCTC
This sequence comes from Peronia verruculata, assembly GCA_038406235.1. Classification (NCBI taxonomy): domain Eukaryota; kingdom Metazoa; phylum Mollusca; class Gastropoda; order Systellommatophora; family Onchidiidae; genus Peronia; species Peronia verruculata. The sequence goes on along the minus strand of JBCAUA010408224.1, from coordinate 4,814 downwards.
CCTTAATATTCATTCCTTTTCGTTTGCTTTTGTTTTCTTGGTGTTTTCATTATTATTATTATTATTATTATTATTATTATTATTTTATTAAGAAAAGAAGGGTTGACAAAAAAGAAAAAAGTACGATTGTCATACCTGTTACAGATTTATCCAGTTGACAAGAATGTATGGAGGCAAAGAGACGTCGTCATATTGGAATCTGCCTCAGACTTGGTATGATTTTTTTTTTTATAACGGTCACAGTACAGCACGTTCATCTCACTGGAATCAGATATTCAAGAAAATAGTCCACACTAACTCGAAAACAACAATGTCAAACCATTGCATCCTAATAATAAACAATCCAAACAAATATCAGGTATATCCACTGGGCTATCAAGAAATAAATCCTTTCGTCTCAATTGCTCGGCAGCTGCTGCTAAATTTCAGTCATTAGTGCAAATCATTTCTGAGATTAGAAGTAATTTTCAAGATAGTGAGAAACTGTGTCGAGAGCTAGAGTAATTCAACGCACTCTGTTTGGACAGTACGCTACTTTGAATGTGAAAAATTTTGGAGATGATGTATCTTAATTCAAGTGATCCCAGCGAAATATCAAATTCATATGTTCCTTCTCATTGTCCTTTCTGTACTGACACATACACATAGAAATGGATGACATATTGTGATCAGGTCCCAGCGGAAACACAAAATGCCGATTATCCTGATCCTTTTTCCATGGAATCCCCTCTCTATTCACCAGATTTAGATAGGCCTCATAGCAAAGCCGGAATATAGATCTAACTCTAGCGATAGCCTGCGTGTCTCTTGTCGTAAACGGTGAAAAGAACTAAATGTCTCGCTTCAGCTCGCTGTGACACTGACACGTGATCCGTAAAGTAGCGAAATCTTCACTAGGTTTTTCTCTCTCTCGACCCAGCGTTCGTCCATAACACCATTATTTCATGAGAGGTGACAATTCACTAACTGGCTAGCTGCTGACGTACTCTGTCCCAATATCACAGCCAGAGAATGCAGCACTTTCGGTCGGACTCCCAACAACGGTCTGTTATCTGGGCCATGAACACAAAACAGCAACATGAGATTGTGGGGGCGATTGATCTAAGCCTAGGATTTTGGTTTGCAGGATAGAATGAACAGTTCTATGTTTTATAGAGTTAAGGGGGAAAAGCTTTATTGTGCTTGTTTTCTACAACGGCAGCGTGGCCGATCAGGAACAAAACTGACATTGGCACTTATGTATTTAAGATAATGGTATCGGAGCACACTTGAAAGGACATTAATAAAGTATCCTCATACCATGCTCAGAAACAGGATGGAGTTGGGGCATCCTGATTCATGACAAATAGGAATACTGATGATGTTAAAATTGACCCCTTGATTGAATAATTCTGCTTAAAATCCTTTCTCAGCATTGGATTGGCAAAGGTGTACAGGGTTTTACTTGTTTGTGGTTTATCCTGCTGAAGAAAGTAATTTATAGCTTTTTACAGTTACAGAGATTAATAGTAAGTAAATTTGTCGAATTATTGCTATTATAATATTAACGTTATCATTTCTTATATTCTTATCTCTTTTTGTGTAGATACACTACCCGAAAATTATCGTTTGCTGTGAGGTTTTTCTTTTTCTTTTTTCATTTTTGTTTTAGTTTTGTTTTGTTTTTAATCTCTTTTCTGACTTTCGTTGTTGATGGTATGGAAACTGATAATTCCAAGCCATCCTTCTTCACAGATGTATGTTTTCAATATATTTTTCTTGTTTCCACCACATTACTTGGGTTTTCAAATGTTATTCAAATCAGTGTAACTATTGCCTTCAAAGATAAGAAAAGCGCAAGATTGAAAAGCATGATCCGGAGAGGCAAATCTCAAAAATGTCTGCACACAATATAACAATAACAGAAAAAAAATCGATTGTTTGATAAGACCAGTCAAACCGAACGACAAATTTCAAATTGAAGACCAAGTCCTCATTTTTTCCGTCATTTTTTTTTTTTTTTTATTTTCTTATGCATTAGCTTGACCGCCGTTTCAGATAATTAGAACGATGCATTAATATAATATGTACAACGCATAATATTATAGCCCAATTTTGATACAAATACCACATTACGCTATTCATTTTTTTTAAAATCTTGTTCTGGAGAACGAATTTTGGTTTGCTGCCTTTGGCATTTTTGACATCTCTTTTTCGTAAATTCGTGACTTTTGAAATTTTATTTTAGTAATCGGACGGTGATCACTATCTAAATATTAAAAATGTTTAAACAAATTGATGTCACCACTGATGATGACAACGATAATGGTGTTCCAACTTTAATAATAACCTTTATTGATTTCTTTCTTGATTTCTTGCTCTGTCTTTCATACGCTCACCTAGATGAGATGTGGTGTGTGCCTATGAGCGGACAATGATATAAACTGGTTTTGTTTTGTATAAATATTTAGCATGGCGATACCAGTGAAACAAAGAGTGCGAGAGCATAAATTGATGAAACCAGATACATAAGATGACAAACTATGGAGAACAGGACGGTTTGAGAAATGGCTTGACGAATCGATAAACGACCTGGAAACACTGAGGGCAGTGGGTGGGATGAGTGGACGGAGTGACCAACAGAAGGAAGGTTTTTAGTGTCCGAATTTAGGGGTGGATACATGGGCGAATGGATGTGTGTGTTAATTAATGGATGGATGGATGGATAAATGGATGGATAGATGGATGGATGGATAAATGGATGGATGGATTGTTGGATGGACAGATGGATAGATGGATTGTTGGATGGATGGATGGATGGATGAATGGATGGATGGATGGATAAATGGATGCATGGATGGATGGATAAATGGATGGATGGATGGATAAATGGATGGATGGATGGGTGGATGGACAGATAGATGGATGGATGGATGGATGGATGGATGGATGGATGGATGGATGGATGGATGGATGGATTTTAAAAGACTCAGAAAATAAATATGAATTAACAGAGTGGGTTGAAATAAATATGAATTAACAAAGGAAGAGTGGGTAGACATCGGAAAGCCTTTGACAAAGGCAGCCTGGCTCAAGCGTATGACTCAATGAACCGTGTGTAACAGGTAGTAACTTTTCATATCGATGTCAGCCTCTGCTATTGATTGGCATTGTGACTGGAAAGAGTGACTGGTGAGAACCAGAACGGGTAGGGGATGGCTGGGAGGTGTGTAGACGGGGTGAGAACTGGGGGCAAAAATCAATCACTCCCTAAACAGATATCGGTATTTATATTCGAACTGTTTGTTCTTTTATCCGGTCGTATATTTGATCACATGCTTCATTAAATAAGTTTGGTTACCATGTGTGAGGTATACATTCCATCGCTTGCGAGGCGTTTAATAACATACATTTTCCCATGACGAGGGTGGCAGGTTCATCTATAGATCTCGTTCTGTTTCAACGTATTTTGACAAAACCCCACTTCCCGGATGGTTTAAGCACAGAAGTCTCAGAAACCGATCTCAGGAGATCAAGACTGGCTCGTTATGTTTTATGTAAGAATTCCTCTCTAAATGACTCCCACTCAATAGAATGATAGAGCTCTGTTTTTATAGCCGTCCACGGTAAAATTCATTTCTAGGGGATGAACGAAATTTTTCAGTAGAAACCCAGCAATAATTCCCACTGACATTTTTAGAGCAAAACAGTTTTTCGACTAAGTTACATATATCTGCCATTATATAAAAGATCACTTAGTGCATTACATTATTCTGTGAACACTGTATTTTGTTCACAACTTTTGCGCTAATTAGACATCCCAAAAACAAGACCTGGATTGCGTGGTTTTGTCAAACTAGGTCAGTACAATACACCTATTCTACTGTACCTTCACAAAATGCCTTATTACAATTCTTGAAATTTTCAATGCTGTTTGGAGAGAGTCGAAGTTTGTTTGCGCAATCTTTGTTTTCTTCAATGAACAGAAAAAAATATAGTGATACAGTAAGTGGTCCCTTCATGCTGTGGAAAGTTACATTGGAAAAGGAAGGGGAAATAATGGAACCGTGATTAAAAGGCCGCTTTGTCAAGCAAGTTATTAAACCAGATCTTCTTAGTTCGCCTAAGAGCGGCAGAAAAACAAAGGACAGAGGTACCACAGGAGGAACGAAAAAAATAATAAATAATAACAAATAAATAAGGCCGCAGCATGACTATAGAATTCACCAAAGACTTTTTTTTTTTTTTTGGAAATGCAAGACAATCCGTCACGCATGCCCAAAAGTTGTCCAGGGAGTCTTCCTGAATTCTGCATTAGTGAAAGAACAAAACAAAAACAAAAATATTCGAGACATACCTGGTTAAGGCTCCTAGAACTGATTTTTACATTCGAATTGTCCAGATGAATTGATATGATACGCCTTAGCTTAACATTTATAGACTTAAGGAATTGCCATATTGGATAGGACAATGACCTTACGAAACATGATTCTGAAGATGTTTATGATAAAAAGCGTTCTCTTTCATGTGCTTTGATTTAAAAATTTACAAGCGGAATAGTTCATGATAAACCAGTGAGGCTGGGATAATCTGAAAGTCTTTGGGGGTATTTTGATTGTGGGAGATATTACACTGTGTTATACTTTCACGGAGACATTGAACTGCCACTAGGCATATTCCTAAGACATGGAAAAAGGCTATTTGAGGTTAATTTATAAATAAGTGAGGGGTTTTGTTTTCGTTGTTGTTGTTGTTGTTGTTGTTGTTGTAATTGTTGTTGTTGTTGTTGTTGTTGTTGTTGTTGTTGTTGTTGTTGTTGTTGTTGTTGTTGTTGT
>JBCAUA010408223.1:0-28763 GCA_038406235.1 Peronia verruculata | reverse complement strand
CCCCTGTCGCTTCTCTTCTTCTCCCCCCCCCCCCAAACCCCCCCCCCCACCCCCCCCCCCCCCCCCTCAATTGTCCTTCTACCTTCCGAAACATATTATCACCTGAAGTACACAACTTCACCAGTGAATGGAGGAAAAGAGCAGAGAACGACCAATCTCTCATGCAGTGATTATTTCTGCACCCCTCTTTCCACGGCCCAATCTTTCACACTCAATGAGCTGTCCTTGTTCTACAAATGCGACCCCAACAAAGACGCCATGTTGATATCTACGTGCCCAGCTTCGGCAGAAAAGGACGACCTAATATTGTGTCAATCAGACGAAGTCCCGCCCACAGTGGATGCCATCTTCCCTATCACTGACTCCGCCTCCGGCTACCACTTTCGAAATTTATATTGTTGGAAGTGTTCTGACCACAAAGAGCGAGGAAATCCTCTGAGGTGGTCAGCAGATGTCGCCATCTATCGTGGAAAAACGTTAAAACTTTATGACAACATCAGATTGGAGGATTTTTTACGTTTTGTGTTGGAAAATCCTCTGTCAGTCACGTGGAAACCACCTAGTCCTTTCTCGTACCCGGCATGCAAGACTGACGCCATACAATCCAGGCCTTGCACCATGTGTGTGTCAAATGGGGTCAATATGGATGGATGTGTTTTAATCAGCGGGTAATTCTATCCCTCTGTCTGTGTGCGTTTCTGTTTGTCCGTCTGTCTGTATGCCCGCCCATGTGTCTGCCCGTCTGTCAGTCGAATGCATGCCTATCTACCTATTTACCTGCCTGTGTGCCTAACTGTTTACATGGCGGCATAATATATAGAAGCCTTTAGTGATAGATGTAAGGGATCAAAGAGGGATAAGAAATGCATATAGAAGCCCATCGAGAGGTAAAATGTCATAGAAATTGTGGAGAAAAGTTTAAAGTGTGAAACTATCATGTTTTAATTTTGAAAACCCGATATAAAGGCTTCCTTTGAGTATTTTTCTCGTTAAAATACTTTAAATGCATTTTTCTCAAAATGACATTTTTCAGCACAAATATACGATCTACTTTTTATTATTTCTGCGCTGATTACTAAAACAATGTAAAATTTTTGTCAGAAGGAATTTGTTTAATCATTTTCAGCTTTTAATTAGGAAATTTGAGATTTTGTGGTCACATTTTCAAAAAAAAAAAGAAATCCTTGACCTTTTCAATTTCACATACCAATTTAAAAATATTATGGAAAATGAAGAAAGCGTTTTTAAAGATCCTGGTCTGATATAATTCAGATACTGAATTAAAAAAATACATACCCAAAATTTCAGGCAAATTGGTTGATAAATTAATGCGGAAGCCTATTGATAGTAAAGATACGGAATATCTGGTCGCAAAATCAAAGACGGCGACCATTGTCGTGGTAACCATGGGAGAATTCATCTTTTTCAATTGTTTACCTCTAATTTGAGCATGCCAAAACTGATGGTAATGAATTCCAGTATGACTCCCAGGACACGCCCCCGTCCCCATCCCCCCCCCCCCCTCAAAAAAAAAAAATGTGAGTTATAGCATAAGTAGGCATATTCCGTTTCTGTGGTTACACGGTAGAGCACAGCTCACAGCGAACAAACCATTCCATTCTTTTCAGAATATATAATTAATATAAATTAAATACTAATGTCACAAGTTCAGAATGAGTTTTATTACTAGAGCGTGTGCAAATGTCGCATTGTAGTGCTTTATGCGTCCACTCATTATGTCGTTCAGTCAATAACAATACTGACATAATCGGATCTTTTTTTCTCTGATTCTTTAGTTTGACACACATCGCTCAAATAGTAGACTACAATGCTTATGAATTCACTTACTGCCGCCATCATCTACCAAAAAGGTAAATTCCAACCCCCCCCCCCCCCCTTCTGCATTTATCCATTTTTTTTCCTTTTTCTTCAATGGCCATTTAGATCATCAGCCGAGGACATGGGTGAATCCACGAAAACAGCCTGCTACCTTTGTCGATCTAACGGTATGTCGGCCAATAACAGTTTGGGTGGTTCAACACCGTGCCAGCACAATACAAATCTGTTGCTTCAGATGACACTGTCTTCACCCAACACCAGTAGCTATGACGTATTAGAGATTGAGCGTGATGGTGGATCGGGTTGGCGCACTCTGCAATGTTCTATGGACACCGGAACCTGCACTTCCATCTCGTGTTTGGGTCAAGTTGTCATCCGTAATGGAACCTGCGACACGCGGACCAGGAGATTTAATAATAACATCCAGGTATGCCGACATCATGCTCAAGAATTAGGAAGATGTTTTGAGATGAAAAGAAACCAGGGCTTCTTACTCCAGCAGTTCATACGCTTTAGATCTGAGCCGCTTAATCTCACAGCTATAGATTCAATTTACCTTGTCTCAAATCCGACCCAAAAGGAACAAAAAAGTGGCGCTTGTGACTATCAAACCTCGGACTTGGAACCCGAGTCTGGACGCTATGAATTAGCTAACCCGGTGGACATCATCACCTTGCCCATGAATCAACTGATTTCCTTCTATAACCAAAACCAAACAGATGTGTTTCCAGATCTGGAGGTTGAGGTTACGGAAGAAAAAGATTATGACTCTCTGGGAATTTTTATCACAGGCTGGGAAATCTATACGCCAGGTCAAAATGCGCCCTTGTTATTAATTAATAGAATTATTTCCCTCCTGATACAGACTTTCATGAAATCAGGCTTTGAAGGCAAGTTGCTTTTTTGCAGTGAATCGGTTAGTTGGAGATCAGACGTCATATCTCTAACGCCATGTGTGAGTGTGACTTTTTGCTCACAGAAAGATTTTGGGATAATGCAGTTGCCAACATCTGATACAGCCGGCACCAGGACTGTGGGTATCGCCCAGTGTCTGGGAGTTATTCTACTGTTTGGACACATGTACTAATCTTGCGTTAGACGCTATACAATGAAAGAGCCAACTGACGTTTTCCCACTGCTCGTCTCGGGACAAACGCCCACAACATGACCGATGAAGAAGTTCATGAGAATCAAAATACATCATGTAAAGCTAGCACATGCACAAACTTTGGATAGCCTACATTTCCGGCGTCTTAAAGCATGAACTGTTGTCCAAGAGAGGTATTTAGGGCTTGGGAAATCCTATCAGAGAGAATGAGTTTGACTGCACTCAGTGCTCCTCATATTTTTATTGGATTAAAGAAATGTTAACCTTGCAAACAACTGATGTTGATAGATAGGTCATGGAGCATAAAGTAATCGCTTTTCACCGTTGAAAGAGGTCTGACCTGCGCAAGAATGTAGAAAAACTGAACGAATTCACACATTTACTGTTATCAAAATAAAATGTTGCAAAGAAAAAACACACTGGAATTTTTTAAAAATCATTGTTCCTGTAGGCAATTGTGTGATAAAAATAAATACTTGTACATACTTGTAAATCCATGGCGTATTTGACACTGTTTCTTTTTAATGCGAGACAGCGTCATTCTGCTTTGTTAGGAATCAACATAATCCTTGTCCATGGTCTGATCTAACAAACTTAAATCAAGTTTATTCAGCTGGTCTTTCTTCATGTGGCACACAGAAATTACGTGCAATGCCATCCAATGTCTGTCCTTTCATTTTTTCCCCAACATTTACAGGAAGCACAACTACAGCCACAACAATGACAATAACAACAACAGCAGCAGCAACAACAACAACATCAGTTACAACGCTGAAAACTACAACACAACAACAACAGCAAATATCAACGTCACCAATAACTACACGACACGAAATATGAAAAAAAAAAAAAAATGACTGAGCAAAAAAAAAAAAAAAACTGGAGCCAAGCATGAGACGCAATAACCGAGTCTGTAATGTCAAATGTACTACAGCGCACAAGAACAATGAAGATCGCACTGTAACGTCAGATGTAACAAACATCACTGAATACAATAACAATCGAGAGAGTACTGTAATATCAGTTGTAACAATCATTACCATTATTGAGTACAAGAATAATGAAGATCACAATGACGAAATGTCTGATGTAAACTAAGAACAAGAGCAGACCAAACACAATTTCTGTATTGTCATGCCAATTATAAAAACACTGCAGGGCGCTAGAAAACGAGGCCTGTATTGTAATGTCTACAGTAATAAACACTACAAAGTCTGTACTGTTACTCAATTGTAACAAGATTACTAAGTTCCAGAATGATTACACGTGTACAGGAATTGATAAAATGTACACCTGTTAATATCAGTACATGTGTACATCGTGAGGGACACACGACAAATTTTTTATTAACATGTCTGTGGTAAACACACTTTCACAACACACACTGTGTCACTGCCAATGGCACACATTGTATCCAAGACAACCAACACTATCAACAGTGCAATAAGCCAAGTTTTTTAGTCCCAATATTACCTCTCTGCTAGTCATAACAGGTATCAAACAAACATTTGAAGAAGAAAGAAAAAACAATTTGGGACTTTTATTTAAGGTAGTCACCCCTCAAATTTTGTGTGTGTGTGTTGTGTGTGTGTGTGTGCGTGCGTGCGTGAGAGAGAGAGAGAAAGAGAGAGAGAGAGATTGATTGATTGAATGATTTCGAAAGATTATGATTTCTGTACACTATGCTGTAATCATAAAGAGATAAAGTGATATTTTTCTTTCTTACAAGTGTATTTGAATTAACTAGATCTACCCTCTTTACTAAGATTCCTTGGTAATCCATTATTTACTGTGGTAACTAAGGCCATTGCAATCCCTAAACAGTAAGGAACCACAATAAGATGCAATTTTATTATTATCTGAATAGATTCTTTCCTATATAAAAAAGGAAGAAATTGCAAAGGAAGTCACTAGAGATGCTTTCATGTGTCTGTGTGACATAAATTTGATGTTGTTAAAACCACTAATCCCTTTTTTCCCTCACAATTGTCTCAATTAATGTTATTTAAAGCTGCAGCATACCTTTGGTGCATCATAAAATCACTGAAAGTGCTTTGATTTAGCTGAAATTTTGCATACTACCTGTCAAAATGTTGTTTTTAAACTTTGAACCTTTCATACAGACAGATATGTTTGTACTTTTTATGCTACTGGATTCATGCATACTAATTAGGTGACTTTTAACTTTAAATATAGTTTTAACATTTCATTGTGAGGATATTAAAATAGAGTAAGATTTATATCTGAAGGTAATGCATGCTAGTTTTCACTGAATTATAGGCAATAGTATTGGATTAGTAATGGAAGGAGTGTGAAAAATATATGCATTATTCTGTACTTAGGTACCTCATTAGGTATCTTGAAACCTCATTTGCATAAAGATTTCAAAAATCACCTTCCATGATTTCTCCTCATCCTTGTTCCATAAAATACAAAGTGCCTACCTAGAAAATAATCAGAAATGATCCTTTTGAGCGGGTGACTACCTTTAAAAAAAAATGGGAAAAATCATCATGCTAAAAGGAGAACATTTTCATCATCTATGAATCTCTGCCTAGGATAAGAATTTTTCCACTAAGTATATCTCAAATGAATTAAACAAAGCTGCTTATTTATGTTGATTTTCTTTTTTTACGACGCATGTGTTTTTCCTCTTTGAAATAATCGTCCAGCTCGTTGCTAAATGATAAAAGGAAAAAAAAGGTAACATCTACATCTCATCTGCGTAGAAAAGGAGAAAATCCAACTGACTGAGATAAATGACTCCTTTGGATCATCATGGAAAAAGAGTATTTCTTCAATCCACCGCTAGGAAATGAATTGTGCAAAATCACTACACAGTCCAATAGGCTCACAATTTCCACTCCCAATACCTGTTTCATTCACATAGCAATGGCGATTGTTTCTATCCTGCCAAATGGCAATTGTTTTAGGCCAGCCTTCCTACTCTCTTTTTTCAAACACAAGAGATGTTGAACTAATATTTGTACAGGGTTATTAAGAAAAAATGAACTGGTTTCATGCTGCAATATTTTAAAAATGGAAAGCAATAGGAAACTCCAAACAAGTCAGAAGTATTCTTCTCACAATGGATTCTATTTTGTATCTTACACATGTTCAATGTAGCCACCACCTGTAGCATGGGCAACATCAATGCGACAAAAGAATTCATTCATTCCACAGGCTTATCACTTAACTGATCACCTATGTTCCTCTCACACTCCTCGTCATTCTGGACTTCTTCCTTCACACAAATGCACTCTCTCTTCAAACTGTTGAAACCACTGTCAAATGTTTATCAAATTAACGTCTGAATCGCCTATGAAAAGCATGCTGAACTGTGACAACTAAATTTGTTTATGTGAACTTGAGAATGCATTACGCCTTTCACAGGACTCACCATTCTGAGGGTAAACAAGCAACTGAATCTGCTGGAAAAACCAGGGACGACTACTGCGCCCTGTGGCAGTTATTAAACTTTAGAAAATTCCTCTTTCAAATGGTCACTGGCTCATTCCATGATGATGCCTCAGAACTGAAGCAATGCTTTGTAAACCATTCATTATTTTTCTAATAACCCTGTACAGAGTGAAATAATCAATTTTGCTCTCTCTGCTTGAAATTGAAACATAAAGTATTGAAAGTAATTTTCTTATCATAAAAATTTTATCAATTTTTTGTTGTTGTGATAAATATTTCAAATGATTTGTCAAACGATACACTGCTGGTTCAATCCCTTGTGATTGGCGCAGAGATGTAAATAAGTCTAATTAAAAACCACTTCCATTATTTCCCATTGCCAGGCAAAAGAACTGTTGAACAAGCACCGTAAAAATAGAAAACATCAGTTGTATCTTTTCATTTGAGATGTTATTCACTAAGAAAATAAAAAAAAATTATTATGAAAGGGAGAAAACATTTACTTCACACCATGAATGTATCAGAACTGTTTATGGTGCACGTTTCAAGTAAAAATAGTAAAAGCAATATTTTTTTTTTTCCTTCTTCACTGTTTGCTCAACAATGCTTCAGTCCTTATGACTGACAAAGGGAAATAATAAAGCTCATGAAAAACACTCCCTAGTGCCTCAGCACTAGTACGTAAAATACATACAATGTATATATTCTGACTGTCTTGTTCTGCTCTTCCAGTTCAAAATAAAGTAAGGGAGCTTGGGGCAAAATTCTTATCTCACACTCAAAATTCTGCATGTTCAAAGAGCATTCCAACAATTATATAACATGGTTATTTTTCTACAAATCACAAAGTTTATGAATGTGCCAACACACTACACATTGCCAATCTTCACCAGTGCAGAAATTGTTCATATTTAGTGATTCCTCTGTCTCCGCCCACATGAAGTTCACATTTTTATGACGTACATTTAGTCTTTACAGAATTAAAGATCAAAAGTACGTGTATATACCAAGAAAAGCAATCAAGGCTTTTTAGTTGGATTTCCTAATTCCCAGTTCCTCAGTCACTGACCAACATAAGATAGCCATTTCTAGATTGATGTAGAAAATCACGTACTTGTATTTTTTTTTCCTGAAGGAACGTCCCAAACCGATATATGTAAATGTTTGTGCCACTTTTCATGATGATGCTTTCAGTTCTCTGTCAAAGCGTTTCCCAAATTGTTGGACAATTTGCACCATATCAACAGGACAAGATTTCTTGTGTGTGGACTTGAGTGAAAGTAATAAAGGAAATATTATCTCAGTAAAACATACTGCTATTGCTCCATGTTTCATTCCCTACAATCTGCATTCAACAGGACACAACAACATGGGTTTCCTTAACTCTGAGTTAGGTCTGACCACTGACTGAGACTGAATGACAACTGACAGCTATACTATAATCACACAGTATTTTAGTTTATGATAAACTGGGTTGTTTGTTTGTTGCTTTTTCTTTCTTTCTTTTTTTTTTTTTTTTTAAATTTCCTACCAAAGTTAAATATATCAAATAACATGACTTACTGAATCATCAGGCATACAACTATCAGTGCCCATGAAGTGCTATTTACTGTAGCAAGCAGAGTAGTTTACCTCATAAAGTATATAAACCAACACATGATTTACAGAATGTTTAAAAAAAAAAAAAATCACTATCAAAATCCACAGCTATAATGTTTTACAAACATAATATGAATGATTGACATTTGTTTGGATGAAAGAAACCATCCATCCACCTACTGCCATGCCAATATTATGCATGAAATTTGTGACATCGGTAACATATCATATATATATCAACAATAAAAGTAAAAAGAGGCACCAATTCTATAGATCTCATGTCTCACCCTACCTACAAGCATTTGCAGCTCCATACCTATTACGTGCTAAACCCTGCTCCCTCACTTATCAAAGTGCCATATATTAGATACAAAATCTAATCAATGCAGCCACTTTCACAAAGCATCCAACAAGAAGTAACAACTCAGTCACCACACATCAAAGGTATCATTTTCACAGTCCTACCCTGCCACAGTAGGACAAATAGATAAAAGTACCATCACAGTTCCAAACCTAGGGTCAGCATATCATTAAATCACTTTTCATTCTGGGTTGGACAACTACAAATTCACTTTGATCTAGCTCCTGACCTTTGCCGATGTCACAAGATGACTGAAGATTAAACTGCTAATCTCACCCAGCCCTCTATTCCTCCAGTGATCTTTGAGAATCAGCAAATTTTCATCTCATTCCTGTCCTCTCTGGGACATTGTCTTCACAACAATCTAAAAATTTAAACAATACCATAGGAGGGAATCGCTGACATATCTGCCTCTAGGTCAAATGAAAGCTGTAGTAAGACAGATTATGAGATCAAGCAGATAACTTGTTTCCCTCTGATAGACCATTCTCGAATGATATTCAGTAGCATATGATTCTCACTATCCTTGAACAACAATGGCAGACAAGACAGAACTATACAATGACCCTGCAGGATTGCAAACTATAGGTATAAACAATGTATAAAAGCATAACACACTCACAAAGACACACACAACAAACAACAATATCAACATGAGACAAGAGGCAATAAAAAGATAAACATCATCACCACTAAAATATCCCATCTCAAGATCCAAGCATCTTTCAGTCAGTCAAATAGTGGACCCTTCTAGATTTTTCAGCAAACTGTCAAAAACACCACACAAACTGTCAAGAACACCACACTATCAGCACAGACCGTACAGCAGAGTCAACCAGCGAATACAAGATTTCAAGTATCACATGTACATCAAATCATCATGGCTTCAGACACATTTTTGAGCTATTTGTCACTGACCTTGGCTCCGATTGAAAATTTAAAATCAAAACACTTTAGCCTTTTTTTTTTCACAACAACCAACATAAATGTCACTGCATGCTATGAAAAAAAAATAAATAATAATAATACTAAAAAAAAAAAAAAATTCTCATTTTTTTTTTACAATTTAATATCTTTTGTGGTATACACCCTTAGCAGAAAAAAATCACATGATGTGAGATCATGTGATAATTTTATCAAGGAGTTCCAAAATAAGCAATGCCTAGTATTTCAAATTTCAGTCACACACATTTGGCATTCGGTGATGCCACATATAACAGGGCAGTTCTTCCTCCTGAGCCTATATGTCATAGCGGCACATCAAAGATTCCTTTCTTTGCTTTGTGCCAGCCTGAAAGAGAATGAACCAATAATCTAGAGCTTGTGTGGTAATCAACTATTCTTCTGCATATTGAGTACATGGTTCTGACCAAGCGAATGGCTGGAAGTCCCCGTCTAATCTAACTAAGGGGTACAAACACTCCAAACTGTTCACTACCTTTGACATGAAAAAAAAAAAAAAAGTGTACGGGACTGGGGACAAGTTGTCAGATTTCATGATGGAGCAGTAAATTATCAGTGAGCGTCCTATTTTCAGAAGGGGGAAGGAACACACCGCCAGGGATTTCTAAGTTTTTGCTTAGTCGATTATGAACTACTGGGCTGCCTGCTGAAAGTAAGAAATACGGGAACAACATCACTAGGAGCTTCTCTCCCCACTTCTCTCTCTCAAATCACACAGTCTTCAGGCATTTAAAAATCAACATGAAAACACAGGCCATAGGAAAGCCAGCAGCCCTGTTATAAAACAAGATTTCTCTGGAACATTCCCAGAGCAGATCTGTGAACTGCATCTTATTCTCATGGGAAAAAGTTCTTGATAACTTTCTGCTTAACAAACTTGACATAGAAAATGATCAAACCAATAGATTGTTGCAGAGAATATTTCCACAAACTAAGCAACATACAGATATTTATAGTATTACCTGAAATGTATGAGACTTGTTTTATTTTTCCACTTGTAGCTTGAAGTTAAAATTTATTGGCCCCTACAAGACATTTGGTGGAAATCATGAGAAATGGTGAGAAGTTTCTGAACCATGCAGCACTCTGAATCCTTAGTTTACAGATCATAAAAAAGATACTGATAGAAAAACGTTGCAGCTGTGCTGTGGATGGCCTATCAAAGTTTTCCCACAAATGCAGAGCAGATCATCCAAATTATCACAAATCAGGATAGCTTCATGACTTATACATATGAGCATGCCACGACAAATTGCTAATGAACATTAAAACTCTTACCAAAGCCTATTTCCCAAGCTCGATCAAGACATGCACTGCAGCCTGCAGTTAGACTAATGGTCCCCAACTGTTCCTCCCTCCTTGCCTCCATCCTCCTCTTCCTCGCCCATCTCTCTCTCTCTCTCTCTCTCTCACTATGTGCATGCCGTCAATGAGAGCAAACAAATCAATGATTGGGAACTGAGCAATTTCCCACAGATAAAGACTTTCCCAAGTCTGCATTAAAAATAAAGACTTAGCAAAGAGGGCTGTAGGTTTAAAAATTCTGCTCTGGCTAAAACATGTCACTGGTAGTGACTAACAAATATTGTACTTAACCTACTCAGAGTTTAAGCTAGATAAATCAGCATTAACAAATGTGACATGGAATCGCTGGATGATACGAGGACTGGATACACCCTGAGGCTGGCTGCTGCCCTGAAGGTCACTGACTTTCCTCTCAACCACTCTCCCTGCAAGAGTATCTCCATCAGCCCTCAGCTCTGTGAAGGCCTCTGTTCTCTTAGGTGACCTCTGGTCAACAGTTGAAATTTGACCAGCTGAGAGTGGTGACAAATCAGGAGTACTGTTCACATTGACCCCCTGTGATGTAGGCATGGGACTCCTGCCGATATCCCCCACCTGATCAGGCTTACTGAGACTGGAAGTGGTCTCTGGATTATCTGGTGTAGCAGGAGGGGAGGTCATGGTTGTGGTCTCAGGAATTTGTTGTGCCCCTTCTTCTTTGTTCAGAAAAAACTCCTCTTTGGCGCGGGCTATTAATCTTCTTGTCTCATATAAGGGTCGTCTTGGGCTCTCCAACAACTCCATAGATGAGGCAAGTTCTGCACCAGAGTCCAAACTAAAAAACACATCATTTTCCATGGTCTGATCATCTGAGGCGTTAGACAAAAGTGTATTCTGTCTAGTATCCTCATCGCTTTCTGAAGCCATGACATCAGACTGGACATCTGAGTTACAAGAGGAATGGGAACTATGTGGATTCTCTGATGATGATTCCTCAAGCTCTGCATGCACTACCTGCTTTTGTTTCAGTTTGTTGTGATCTTTCACTCTGGTTTGCTTGATGCCCTTGAGATCAATTTCATTATATACATATTTACCACAGTCTTTGTTCACTGTATTTGCTGCCTTTTTTGGTCGCCGAGCACTGTCTGCTGAGTAATGTCTTCTCCTCTTCTGAACATTTTGCCCTTCTTTAGTGTCTGGGACCCATGATGTTGAATTGGTTCCCCAGTTGTGATCTTTGAAAATCCTGGGGCCTGACGAAGAACGGGACATTTTCTTTCGTTGTGCCCACAGCTTCTTTCGGTCCACTTTAAAAGTTTGCTGGTCATCTTCATCTGAGTCACTGGACAAAGGATAGCGCACCGAGGGCAGACTGCCTACAGGGATAGGTGTCCGCCGAGAGGTGGGATTGGATGCTGATCTTTTCCGCATGGCTGCTGGTGGGTCCCCACTGGCTCGCCTTGTCCTGGTTTTCTTTCGGTCAAACTGTGAGCAATGGCTAGACTGGTGGAAATACTTGAGAGGCAAAGTTCCTAACATGCGTGTGGCAACTTCTTCAGATTTCTCTGAACTTTCCTCTTCCAAAACTACACAATGCTCAGCACTCTTGCTGCGGATAGGGTAGTTCTCCAGTAGTTTGACTTCTACAGCCAAATCTTTATGTTGTGTTACTTTCTGAAGGAATGCCTTGTAAGATTTAACACTGTCATATTGACTGCCATCTGCTTTCTGCATCAGCAGGGACTTGTAAGAGGTGACTGTGTCATGGTAGGGATGGGACTCACTCAGCTGTGTGGCAAAGCCATTACCTAGAAACCTAATGGAATTGACTGTGTCATACAGCGAGGCCCCATCCGCACGGATATCAATCTGACAGAAACCTTTGTCCCCTGCATGGATGATGCCATAGTTGGCCTCAGCCTCATCTCCAAATTCCACATCACCTCTGGCCTTCAGCCTGGCACTGTCTCGGCACCAGGAATAGACCTTCATCAGGACACTGACCACTAACAATATGAGACCTAATATAGGTAGAAATGCCAGGCTAGGCACAGTCTTGGTTTCTCTGTTGAATGTCCAGCCAGCTGTGTCAAACACTCTGCTGGTGCTGGACCCTTGATCAATCCCTGACCAATGCTGTGGTGCATGGGAGCTGATATTTGTTGAATTCATAGTGGCCTGGCCTTTGAATGCTATCTGACTGACTTATGGTCCACTTGATCAGCCTCAGCCTCTGCCATATGAGACACCATATGGCACATCCCAATCCCTCTTCTCTAAAGAAGGCTGGGTGAGCTGAGGCAGAGATTAAATTGTTAGAAACTGAAAAACTACTGTGCCATTTTATCAATTATTGAGTATATTCTAGGGAGAAATTGTTCAAGCTGATGTTTAAAAGTCTATCAGCAGTGATTTCAAATCAGTATCATGCTGGTTCCCCTTCAAATCATAACAAAATATACATTATGACAAAGTCAGTGCTGTCCTTACTGTGACAGTATAGCCACACATTCAAGACTGGCTTCATCCTCTCACTGAGGCCCCACAGAAAAACTCCATATCCATACACCTTACAAGGGAGAAAAAGTGAACATAATGAAAAAAAACTTGTTCTTGTCATGGGAATGTGCTCCACTTTGGACATCCACATATGTCATAGCTGACATTCCAGCCTATCCTTCATCCTGATATACAGAGTCTGTTTAGAAAGAACAATGTGAAAAAAATGTTTAAATTGCCTGGGTAATTAGGTAAATTAGACATAAATATTGGAATACAGTGGAACTCAGATATTACAAAATTGGATGTTGTGAACTCTTGGTAATAAAGAAAAGACTGCAGTCCCGTTTTATTTATTTCTTCTAATAAAATCTCAGACTTTGCAAAATGCCTGTCCTCCCAATCTCGCCTATAGAGAAATAGTTTTCCCTGAAAGTGATGAGTAAAACCACATAGTGGCGTGCCGAAGATGGTTATGTAAAGTACTGCGCGCACGACCAGCTTTTCATTTGCTCAATCACTTTTAACAATGCCCGCCGGCACCGATTACATACTGGTGGCTAAAGGCCAGACAATGTTTGCGTGATACTTATGCAAATAGGCTAGGGCTCAGACAAGTCAACCTGTAATAGGAAGTGTTTCTTTGTCCATGCAGGTGAAAGGTTTGGGCAGGGCATGTTGGGTGGGGGAGACGAAGAGTGATCATCAAGTTGCAAAGGAATGATCTGCCAAATCATAACAAACACAGACAAAGGTCTGGAAGTGATGAGTAAAACCACGTGGTCGCATGCCAAAGATGGTTAGCCTGAGCGCATGGCCAGATTTTTGTTTGTTCATCTACTCCTAACAATGCCCACTAGCTCTGATACACACTAATGGTTAAAGGCACGTCAACATTTGTGTGATACTTATTCAATAGACTAGGCGCAAGTAAAACAACCTGGGGTAGGGATGGTGTTTCTTTGTCCATGCAGGTTTGGGCAGGGTGCATAGGGTTGGGGAGACCAGGAGTAATCTTTAACATTTTAAGGAATATTCTGTGATATCATAGATCTAATATGTGCAGACAATGGTCTTTGAGTGGCCATTAGTTAAATTGCGTTTATTGCTACACACTGCAGCACATTACTCTAACTTTCACCACAGAGTAAAACATATCATTCAGTAGCCTACCAGTTTCAACAGTACATTGTTTTAAAAAAAAGGTTATTCTTAAACATTTTTCTATGCAAAATGCATAAGCAGGCTTTGTAAAGGGCCTCTTATCAGGGGAAATAATAAAAGTAAAGATGAGTCAATGAATGGGTCATCCCCATTGTTTTATGATCTCTGTCGGATATCCTGATAT
The DNA here is from genome assembly GCA_038406235.1 of Peronia verruculata. NCBI lineage: Eukaryota > Metazoa > Mollusca > Gastropoda > Systellommatophora > Onchidiidae > Peronia > Peronia verruculata. The sequence goes on along the minus strand of JBCAUA010408223.1, from coordinate 14,339 downwards.
TAAGAAATAAAAGTCCTGGTCCCTTCAATTTCTTAATACAGTGGTCTCCGCCTAAGAACCCTCCGCCTAAGAGCCCGGTCCGCTTAAGGACCCGCCCTTGTTGCGAAACAGAATTTTTCCTCCATAATTTACCCCTCTAAGAATCCGCTCTGAGCCCTCGCAAATGAAAAATCCGTCTAAGAGCCCGGTGTCGGACCAAGATACCCAAGTACTTATGGGGTAATTCCACATCATACTGTCCACCTGAGAGAAATGCATAGCTCTAGATGTGCACTAAAATGGAGATGAAGGCTTTAGGGAACAGGTAGAGAAAGAAATGGCAGTGACGGTTGATGTATGACTGCATAATCAGGCCCCGTTGTTAACTAACCCGTAACCATTTCTTTGTTTGACAACACGTGGGGCGGCACTTGTGACTGGCTTTGTGGATAAGGAGGTGTAAGTTCAGCCTCCTGACTGGTCAGCTGTTTTGCTCCTTCGGTCGGTCTGTAACCACTTGCGATTGTCCACGGGGTGGCATAGCAATATCATGTTTTCAACATGGATATCGTTATGTCAAAATCATATGGCGTTTGAGCGCTGAGCAGTACTGATGTAATTATACACTAAAAAGATCAGGAATTGCTATATCTGATTACAACATACACAGGGAAGAGGGCTGTACTTATTCACATAGATAAATCTTTAACTAACGGTAACGATCAACTAATCATAGTTGTGAAGACAATCTGTGGTGAGATGGGTTGCATAACCTTTCAATTCAGCTAAGACCCCGCTTTTTTGTCTCCTTCTTAGGCGGAGACCACTGTATGCAAGTTCTATAAACACAGTCGAGGTCGAGTCCACCCAAACCGAACTCTTATAATGCGAATTTCTGATAAATTGAAGAAAAACGAAACAATAGATTTTTTTCCCTCTTTGTGCCCATTAAATGCTTCTCACATAATGCGAAGCCATCGCCCCCGTGTGTTTCTGTTAAATCGAACCCATCAGCGCCACCCCAAAGGTAAAAGTCGGCTTTTGTTCACTCCACATGGTTCCCACCCAATGGGGAAAACAAAGGAGACAGCATCGCGGATGGAGTGAGAGGGACCAGACAATTAATTTGCATAAATGTACTGTGAACATGCCCCGCACCATGGCTTCAAGTGGGCCATGTGTTTGGAGGGGCAGCTTAGGCGGGGGGAGGGGGGGAGGAGAGGCAGTGTACGAAGAGCATCGTTGCCGATCGATAATCAAGCATTTTCGCAGAGCCTTAATAGTGTTAGTACAGGTAGGCAAGGTCAAACATGCGCATATACCATACTATTACTATCATTACTCTTTACTTCATGTGTAGACACCCCGAGGCGTTGCGCCTAGCGCCTGTGTTACAATCACTGCGTAGAGGTACAAACGTCTAGCTCTTATCAGTATTTATTTTACATTGCGCTGTTTCATCTGCGTTGACTAGCTTCATTATATTATAGACTAGATCTATGTAATGGTTCCCTGCCCTCTGACCCATTGAGGGGTAAGAAGACGGCTCTTTCCATTGAGTCGAAAATGAAAATATTGTAGGTAATAGACAGAAGTGCGATATCCAAGAAGGCCATAGCTGTAATGTATGGCATTCTCCCAAATACACTCGACGATATTAAAACATGGTAAACGTGGAGAAAGCGGCAGCCTCATTTTTTTTTTCCTCATGGGTAATTGGAGAGTTGTTTCCCTTGTCAAATGAAAAAAAAAAAAAACTGGAAGATGAACTCTCATAAATCGAATCCATGAGGCTGGTCCCAACAAATTCGATTTAAGCGGACTCGACTGTATAACTTCAGACTAGGTCAGTTCCCTAAAAACATAGTTCCTACAATACTGTCTTGGTAGTTCAATGATGAAAGCAAACAATCTGCGCTGCACTTCACTGGATAAAACTATAAGCACTCATGCTTTTTTTATTCTACAATGATGAGCGGTAACAAAAGCCTGTCTTCTCTCCTTCATGGATATAAATAGCAGGTTTCTTGGTATGGCAGGCACAATAAATCTTTAAAGGAAAAAGAAAATCAGTGTTATCACAACTGATTCCAGCAAATAGCGGTATGTACGAGTACTATCTAGATTAGCTAGAAATTTATGTCCTGTTTTGTCAATATAATGCAAAATTCTTAATAGTCCTGGAGATTCAAAGACAACTAGACCATCATCTTGAACTGTAGCACTCAAAGAATCTAGTCTTTTACAGCCACTGTTCCTTCAAGAATAAACAAGGGGAAAGGAGGGGGGGCAAGCGGCGTCCTGAAATATGGATTTTGCCCCAAAAATGCATATTTTGAGCTTTTGTTTTCTCTTAAAAGTACTGCCTTTTCTGCATGTAAAAATGGTATCAAAAAGTCGTTAAGTCCATTCTAACATGTTTGACCAATTGTCATTAACGGTAGACCTAGCATATTGTCAGTCAGGATTTGGCTCCACCTGGCTGCTACATGAGGCCGTAGTTCATCGCGATTTGATTATATAGGCAAAAGGTGCAAAAAGCACTTGAATATCACCTGTTCTAGCAATATCACGAGTGCCAGTGCCAGGGATAGACATCAGATGGCCAGAGATGAGACAAGAATAAGTGCTAATCATGAAAATTATTAGTGTAAGCTTTCTAAAATGACATTCCCCATCTTATAAACAGCTCAATTTTGCTTTCTTTCTGCTGTTAATAGCTCAGTTATTGACTATATGTCATAGTAAAGGTCAAAACTCTCTTGGTTTGCACTCAAAAATGATATGGGGGACACACAGAGGCCCTCAAGAACCCTAGAAGTGGCTCTCATAATGATGGGGGAAGAAAGCAAATTTGATAGAAGATACGCAGAGAAAGCAAAAAAAAAAAAAAATGGTCACAAGAGACACAGAAGTTATGGAAAGAGGGCTAGTATGTCAAAAAAAAAAAAAAAAAGGCTGTTCAGAGGCTAAAAGCTGAACACAAAACTTTTCATGTGAATTTTTCACTGACAAAAAACTTTAAATGCGTTTTTCTCAAAATCCGTTTTTTGACAGTTTTTTGTTATCTACTTTTTTGTTTCGAAACTGATCCAAACCAAATTTGGTATATATCACTGAAAAACATGACAAAATGTGGATTTTTGCTACACAGCATTCTCAAGTGGGACTATGTCTTGTGTGTGTGTGTGGGGGGGGAGGGGGGGGGGGGGCAATGTACGAGGAGCAACAATGCTGGAACAATCAACCAATAATCAACAATCACAGTCTTTTACAGTTCTAGTACCATGACAGTATAGATCTAGTCAGTTTCTACATTGTGCTCACTCTTTCGCCAGTGCTTGACTAGTTTTGTTTTATTTATAGACTAGATCTATGTGATGGGTTCTTTTTTTATAGACTAGATCTATGTGATGGCTTCCTCTAATCCACTGAAGAGAGAGAAGATGGCTCTTCCCATTGAGTCAAAATGAAAACGCTCCAGGAAATAGACAAAGGTGAGATGTCCAAGAAAACCATAGCTGAAAATTATGGCATTCCTCAAATACACTGATGAAGATATTATTAATCGGGAACATGTGGAAAAAGTGGCAGCCTCCTCTTCTTTTTTTTTGGCTCCACTGGAAGACGAATTCTCATAACTGAACCCATTATAGGGTGGTCCCGGCAAATTTGATTTCAGTGGTCTCAGCTGTATGTACTCTGGGCTCCTACAGGGGATTATGCACATGGGCCTATTCCTTTTACACAGCACAAATACTGCCCTGACATTATCAGGTCAAATGGTGATTTACAATGTATGCAATAGAGAAGACGAGTGAAGATCAGTCATACAGTTTCCTTGAGTCTGTCTTTTCAAAAATATTTTTTTTATCACTATAAATGATATTGACATACTACAATTGCTGAAACTTAGCTAATCATATCATGTTCATAATTTTTAGCAATTTCGGAAAGAATTACATATTGCCTCAGTCTGGGTGTTTGTCTAGAAAAAGAAGTAACATAGGCATCTAAAATCCTTAACAGATCTATAAGACTAATGAGACAGCATGTATATAATAAGAGCAATCAGAGGGCGTGGCACTTGACTTATGGTCCAATAAAGTCGGAATCAGCAGGCATTTAAAATTCAAATAAAATTACAGACGTGGGCAACTGATACCCAACTGTGTTATAGGTTGCTCTTTTTTTTTACTGAATTTACACAGTAGTTTTAATTTATTTTTTTAATGTCGAACTATCATTAATTTTGTCCGCCATCACTTCCGTGCAGGACACATGACGCATTCAAAACACGTTTTCTTTGAGTAATATTCAGTTTAATGAACCAAAATATCAGCATCAAGGTGCGCATGCTAGCCAAAAAATTTAAGTCACAGGACTATGTTTTAAAAAACCTCCCACAGAGGCTGTGGGGACCCAGCTAGTGAATATATATCATCGCTGTTGGGCTCTAACTGTCCAACTGCAAAATTAGGTCAAATCTTTTTTTTTTTTTGCTCAAATTGTAGTGCACCTTGTATTACATAGTACAGTCGAGTCTGCTTAAATCGAATTTGCTGGGATCATCATCATGGGTTTGATTTATGAGAGTTTATCTTCCCGTTTTTTTGACAAGGGAAACAAATTTTGAATTACTAAGAGACCAAAAAAAAAAAAAAAAGACGAGGAAGCTCCCGCTTTTTTCATGTGTTCCCGATGTTTTAATATCGTCAAGTGTATTTGGGGGAATGCCATACTTTTCAACTATGGCCTTCTTGGACATCGCACCACTGTTTAGTTCCTGCTACATTTTCATTTTCAACTCAATGGAAAAAGCCGTCTTCTTTGTCTTCATTGGGTTTGAGGAAGCCATCACATAGATCTAGTCTATAAAATAAAGTGAGTCAACCGCAGGTAGAAGAGCACGATGGAAACATGTACAATGTGCTGACTAGAGCTATACCACCACGCAGTGATTGTAACACAGGCGCTAGGCGCAACACCTAGGGTTGTCTACACACGAAGTATCATAAAGCACCGTACCTGCACAGCTTTACACTATAACAGTGTAAACTGTAAGGCTCTGCGAGGATGCTTGATTATTGATCGGCATCATTGTTCTTCGTACGCTGCCTTTCCAACCCCCCAAAACACATAGGCATGGGCCCACTTGAAGCCACGGCGCAGGGCATATTCACAGTACATTTATGCAAATTAATTGCCTGATTCCTCTCTCCCAATCCGCAACGATGTCTCCTTTGTTTTCCCCATTGAGTGAAAACATAGTGGAGAGAACAAAAGCTGATGTTTACCAATGGGGCGGCTTTGATGGGTTCGATTTAAAGGACACTCACAGCGACGGCTTTGAATTATGCGAGAGACATTTAATGGGCACAAAGAGGAAAAAAATCTATTGTTTCGTTTTTCTTCAAATTATCAGAAATTCGCATTATCAGAGTTCGGTTTGGGTGGACTCAACTGTACATGTAAATATCTCGTGAAAATATTCATTAGAAATGCCTGAATCTCTGCCGCGCTAACTGTGTATCTGCGCAAAGGGAGGCAACCGACCGTTGCTACCTTATTGCTGTTCATTTTGTGTGTACCATAATTGCTCAAATCCATGTTGAAAAAAATTGGTCTGACTGAGTTAAAAATACTTAATCTCTGCATAATTCATGTCAGTATTAATTTAATCAGATGCTATATTACAAGATTGTTACACGTTAATCAGTTACTATGAACAAATCTGCTAGTCTAATGGGAAGTTTCTCTCGTCATGCCTGTTAAAATCTGTCTGCCAGTCACCTGCTGAGGTTGCACAACTTCCACTTGGTCAAGTGTTCTCTCATTTTCAACAGCTCTGCCTTGCCACATTTTCCTTTCCTTTTTTCTCTCCTGTACTGATCCCTCTTTGTTCTTTCAATGAAACTTGTCCCACTTACAACAACCTGCTCATTATATATTAGGTGTTATCCCTGGCCATAAGTCAACTCAGGTGTCTCTTTCTTTTGCTCGTCATAGTAAAATGTAAATACAGCAAGGTGCACATGAAAGATTAAACAGTTCCATGCACCATACATGTTAACACAGTGTACAATGTAAAAACCACAAGCAGTAACTTTCAACATTGTACCAAAGTTTCTGAGAAGTATGACAAGAGCGCTATTTTTATAATTTCCTATCAGCTTTTCCAGCTTATCAATCCCTGAACAAACACAAGAAAGTCTTACAATCACTTTTAAGACATATTCTTTTGGCAATAGATCCACATGGCTGTGTGTAATTAGTTGTACCATGTTAAATGGCTGACGTGTCTTATTTACAAAGCCATGCTTTTTTATTACTTTTTTTTCTTCCCTTCTCATCTGTTAAATTTCATTTATAAGTTTGATTAACACCCATAACCTTTCAGAACATAGCTGCATATACTGGCAAATTTTCATTTTTGATTTTTTTTTTTTTCTATCAAATTCAGTTATATGGAAGGGTTATGAAATATTCTTAAAGGTGAATTAAAACAAGTAACATATTTATGAAGCTGACAAACTCACTGTCTTAGATCATTCTAAGGGCTTTTTAAAATTTCGGCAGTTATAAATATCCATACCAGTGTGACTGGGCTCACACAAAAGCCTTCCGAATGGCTTTAACCAAAGAACTACGAACCACGTATTTATATGACAGATAAATCTGCCTGCGATGCCCGTGTTTATTCATGGGGACTCCGTGTTGTTCTGTGATATTTCTCACCATGTCACTTAAGCTTGGGATTTATCGGCCCCAGTTTTGTCAAAGTATCACCACAATAAGTATAAGCAGCTCAATAGACACTTCTTTACTAAGTAAAGGGAACTTTACCTAAGAGAACATATGAAATCCTCTTGAAGGGAAGAGAACAACAGAAATCAAAGGCCCAATCAAGTCCTCTCAAGTGGTCCGAAACTACAATCAAAAGAAATTACATGTATATGATAATGCGAGAGAGTATCAAATACTGTGAAATATATGCAGTCTCTTTATTTATACCATGTTGAATAACAACGCAGACTCCCCTGAACACTTGGCCCACTCAACAAGTTTCACAATGACCTGCGATCAAGCTGTTGAGAGAGCAAAGTGAGCTATAATTACTATGAATGAAAGCTGAAGATGCCTATGTATCTATATGTTTATACAACAGATAGCTCCCTTGTGCTTTCATTCAATGCAATCATTAGATCACTTGTATATAGATTTCTTTGTAGTCACTACTGCCCAGTCAACATCAGCCGGTCTGATCTAATAAGAAAAATCTAAGTCCACATGGTCACAGAGTTGATAGCTTGCAGTTGACACTGAGATTCTATAACGTAAATGTAAATACACCCCTATGTGAAATGGTTTCGTCCAAGCAGTTGCATCAGTCATGAGAAAAATCTGTGACGGGAATGGTTTGTAGGAGGAGGGGTGATAAAACTGGCACCCATATGAAGTTGACATGTCTTTATAAATACAATCCCTTCTTCTACCATTCGCTCATTGCTAATGTTATTACATGCGAAGAAAGGGTGGAGTTAAAGGAGAGATCAGAGAAAGACATTGACCAGCAAGATGGTCAACCTGAGCCTGCATTGTGTCACTCAGAAGCCGAGGCGGAGTCTCTACAGTCAGAACAAATATCCTGAGGCGAGCGAAGTACTGGAGACGAGGTCCAGATTGACAAGCCCCAGCAAGGCGGGCCGCTGTGCATTGTAGCCCTCAGGATGGGTCGCAGTTCTAGAGTTAATTACAAACCAGAGAGTTTGTTAAAACAGTGTTTAAAGACTTTTTTATTTTAAAATAACAACAAAGCGTACAGGATTTTTTAAAAAAATAAAAAGAGATGGCCAGGATTGGTTATAATGAAAACATGCTAAATCAACAATTAACTAAACAACCAACCAAACATCCAAAAAAAAAAAAAAGAATAAGAAAATAGCCTCAAGAGAATGTCAGGTATTTAATGTTTTAAGATTGTTGTAGTATATTGGACTGCATTGCTGTGATAAAAATCAGATCTGGCCTAGACGCTAAACCTGTTCAAACAATCAACAACATTATTAGCATAATGTTGCTGTGTAAACCTGCTCTGAAACATGACAATATGGCCCCGCCATAGTGTAACTAGCGGGTTACGGCATAAAGTGGATCTGCGACTGACCAGTGTATCGCGTATCTGCAGCATGTGCTGGTAAACCGTGTATGTGTTTGATAGAAAGGTGAGCGCTAACCGTATATATACACTTTAAAGTCATCAAAATGCCTCCGTCAAATTTTACAGTATTGCTTAATGTCGAAACCTGATGAAAAAAAGAACCAATGGACAGTGGAGTCCGCTTAAGATAAACCTCTCGGGACTGAGTCAACAAGTTTATTTTAAGCAAAGTTTATCTTAACCATTTTCAAGAGAAAAAATTCTCACATGAAAATAAGAGGTGGATAATATACAATATACATATGTATACAGTGGCTTCCCCTGTTCTTGTTGTTTCCATGACCCTCACCGCAATAAGAAAACTCATTTTCATTTTCGAATGTAATGCTAAGCATTTTGTGTTGATATCGGTTTGATGGCAAGTGTGAAGCGTAGGAAACTAATACATGTACATATCTGTTTGTACAGTAGGGGTGTGTGTGTGTGTGTGTGGAAGAGGCAGTGTATGAGGAGTAGCGATGCCGATCGATAATCAAGCATCCTCGCAGAGCCTTCACTGTGGTTAAGGTAGACACAGTCAAACACGTGGATGTACGGCACTATTACGTTTAGTATTACGATGCTTCCTAGTGTGTAGACAACCCAAGGCGTTGCGCCTAGTGCCTGTGTTACAATCACTGCGCGGTAGTATAGCTCTAGTCAGTAGGCCTATTTACATCGTGCTCTTTCGCCCATTGTTGACTAGCATTATTTTATAGACTAGATCTATGTGATGACATCGTACTCGTTCTTTCGCTAGTGTTTGACTAGCTTTAATTTATAGACCAGATTTAGATCTACACGATGGCTTCCTCTAACCCATTGAAGAGAAAGAGGACGGCTCTTTCCATTGAGTTGAAAATGAAAATGCTGCAGGAAATAGACAGAAGTGCAATGTCCAAGAAGACCATAGCTGAAAAGTATTGCATTCCCCCAAATACACTTGACGATATTAAAACATCAGGAACGTGTGGAGAAAGCGGCAGTCTCTTCAACTTTTTTTTCCTCATAGGTAATTCAGGAGTTGTTTCCCTTGTCAAAAAAAAAAAAAAAAACTGGAAGATGAACTCGCATAAATTGAACCCATGAGGATGGTCCCGGCAAATTTGATTTAAGCGAACTCGACTGTACATGTCTGTATGAAGTATGATGACCCCTCATTCATGGGACTGACATTGAAAATTACTTCCTTGTTTACAGTGACATCAGTAGGCAGGGAACGTGACAAGCATTAATGGTGTAGGAAAAATCACCTGGAATGCAAGGTCCGCAAAGGTAGACAGGAGAAACAGGAAATTATGACATCATGACTTTTGAAGTACTTGACTTATATTCATCATAACTTTGAGATATCACAGCATTTTAACCCTAAAAATATCAGTCAGAATTGCTGGAGTGTCAATATTTCTCTCATGCCATTAAAAATTAATTTTTATATTTCACAGTGACAATTTATAATTCATAATAATGTAATATATGATATGCGACGCAAGGAAATCAGGCTCCCGTGAAACTTTGAGCATATAGAGCTACTGGTGTCACTGTAAAGAGTATTCATTTTTCTTTCAGTGTGTGATTAAATGATTGTTTTACCTTAAGTAGGAGTTCAAATGTTGGCAATTAAAGACGATGGAGATGACCTGTAGTTGCAGCTGAATTTACTGAGAAAATGGCTGATAACTTTTGTAAATCTTATTAATCCTTGTTAGGCCATGCCACTAAATTACAATTTTTGGGCTTTAACTCAATCTATTTTAGTAAACTGAACTCTGAAATGCATAATTAGATGGATTTAGAAGTTTGGATGAAGAAAAAAAAAGAATATGTTAAAAATTCATTCACTGTTGAAGAACACATGATTTCTCCAGTCTGCTCAGTTTGACAAGTGCCCGATTTCCTCATGTCTCATCTCATGTCATGCTGCTACTTCATGTGTTGTTTGAAGAAGAATTTGATCACGAAGTATGATAAGTGAATTTTTTTCACAGAATGCTTGTCTGAGACTTCAAGGGTTAAAATCCTAAACTCTGCAAATGCATCTGTCGAAAAAAAAAAAAAAGGCATATCCTCTGTCATAAGATAGGCAATCACACCATGTTCATCAACTGCTTGGTCAAAGATTTCAACATTGTTCCACTGATCTGATATCAACTTTGTATACAGGCTCCCAGCACAAAAAAGCCAATGATATAACATTTCAGTTTGTGAGAATATGACAACTGTTCATTGCATCAATTAACATCACATTTTCCAAAACGTTTCTCATAGCATAATGATGCAGTAGAACACACTCAAACCAAAAACAGCTTCATCGAAAAGATGGCTGAACCAAAAGAAAAATTAATCCACATTTTTGTTCTCTTTTACTCTTTGTTAATGGACTTCGTGGGAACAGGGCTGAACCGAAAACAATGACCTTGATTTTAGTGGAAGCCTGCAACCTATTCTTAATCAAACAAGCTTAGAACCCACAAGCCATTCTCTCATTGTCAGACTTGAGGCCACCAGCAGGTGTCGAAGACAGAGATGGGGGTAAGGAGAGGGGGAATTGCATCAGTGAATCAAGTGCGCATTGTCTGTGGAATCTGAATTGTACCAGCAACATGTCATCGAAGCATCCTGATGCACGCTGTCTGATGCTGCGTGTGATGTTATGACATTGTGTACTTTCAGATGACCCTCAGGGTAAGTTATTAGTTAGTGAAATCTGACCCTGCACAGTTTGTTCCCCTCTTCTGACTTCTAACATACCAGCTTGGATAAACCGAAATATGTTTAAACCGAAATAATATATCTGGTCCTTAAAATTTGGGTTCAAGTGTGTTCTACTGTTGTTCCAATTTTATATTCTTTCTTTTTTTGAGCTTGAAAAAGACATAGCAGGAGTTATCTCACTCTGGATAAATCTTCAGCAAACCAAATACACTCACTCCTGCTAGAATTCAGAGCATTTACATTTAACTTTTTGTTGACATGTGATTAATTTCATCTTTCCAAGAAGGGAAATAATAAGAATAATTTTATTTTTTACTTTTAACATTGTTAAATCTCTGTCTGTCAAACTTATATCACTCAGTTCGGCATGTTTGTAAAAGAAGCAAATTCCTGGTGAATATCACATGACCATACCATTGCCAATTAAGTAGCTGCCCTGGCTAGAACAATAAATTTAAATTTCACGGATAATAACATCTTTAAATTGGCATATATCTGCATCTCAGTGACACCACATGAAAATTTACTCAAGCACACCACATACCTCAATCCACATTCATACACATTTATCTGTGAATTTCTGTTGTAGAAAATTTATCCGGTAACCTAGTGACAAGAGGATTAAAGTATACAAATATCCTGCCTTAATCTTCACAAAAAAAATTTGAAACATCTGACAATGTGTCACATCAGATTATAAGATTTCAGTCCCATTTCTTATCTGGATCTAGATGAAGTCTCAGTAAAAAAAAAAAAAAATCACTGGAAGCGAGTTCAAGCCAAAAAAACTATTTCTAAAAATACCATGAATTCAAAGGTTCTGTGACAAATAGAGCTGGTTTCCAGTTTTGTAAGCACCAAGCAAATTTTGTTGCAGATATGATTTTCATTACCAAAACTTAATTGTAAATATTTTGCAAATGTTACTTTTACAAAAAGCTTCAAGCAAAGTTGACAAATTATCATAAGGAAAAAAAAAAAACTTTTACAGCTCCCTCCAAACAGAAAAAAGCTTTTCACATTAAATAAAAAATATGGGCCCCTGATATTTGACATGTGGAATAAAGGTTTTTATTTCAGACCATTTATTCTTCATCTGGACATTGGAAAGATATGTTTCACTACAATGTAAATTATGCATGCAATTCTGTTGTAAATCATTCCCATCAGAAATCATCAAAACTAAGAGTAACTTCATTATATATGACCCAAAAAGTTTTGGTCAATATAACCATAAATCTCTGCATGGAATTTATTCTTTTTTTTTTTTACATTTATCTTTTTTATATTCCTAGAAAAGATAAGAGGGACAATTCCTACATTTGAATATCATAATTCTAGCTTATATCCACAATACAATCAAAGTCCAGCTCATATACAACAAGATATTTCAAACATCATATTCATTGAAAGACATTGTATTGAAACACAGATCTACATATGTACTGGAAATCCATTGCTCAAATTGTCCACTGTAGTTCTGCCACCCTTTGAAAAATGTTCATCATGACAATTTATGGTACCATGAAAAATGTTAAAAAAAAAAAAAAGGAAAGAAAAGAAATAGTAGACGAAATGTTATATGTAGTTTCCTTGCTATTTTTATGTGGTCTGTATTTACTTTTTATTAAAAAAATTCCAGTATTTAAAGAAAAATAAATCAGATTTAAAATTGTTTCAAAATGATTTTCACACTACGTCAAGACACAGAATAACCCAAGTCATTTTCAGCAGTAGTGAAAAAAAAAAAATAATAATCCAACCTTACTTTGCCTGACCAAAGACATAATTTAGGTGAAAGCAAAAAATCTACTACTTCCTATTGAAAATGAATTTTCTGGGTTTTTTTCAACAATGATACATAGTCCACAAGAATGGCACAGAACTGATTTGGATAATTTATTATAGCCATGGAAGATGCATCACCTACACAAGACTTTTCCATGTAGAGAAATCCCTCACTAATCCATGCCACGTTATCATATGAGGGTATCACATGATCATGTTATCGCTGTCATCGTTACCCATCATAGGCACCCGCAGTTCCGCGTCTGTACTGCTCTGACGCTGCCGGTGACGACGCACTAGATAGACGATTCCCCATACCAATACACCAACAGCCACTACACTTGCCAAAGCTGCACCGATGTAAATTGGCCCTGCCGAAAGACAAACATAATCAGAATGAAACTGTTCTCACATACATTTCAGAAAAATGTCTTCAGCTTTTAAACATTAACTGTCACTTAGCAATATGCTCATGCTGTTATCAAAGGAAATAACAATGCTAATTCCCAAACATGTACAAAAACAAACATTCAACAAATCCAAAGTCAAATTCATTAAATTAATTATGAGCCAAATTCTAGCGTCCCTTTACCTTTTCACAGGCATAATCACGTAGACAGTTTTCTTATATATCATGACAATATATATGTCCGTGGTGAATCAAAAAAGGAGTATACTTTTTAATCTCTTTCATGATAAAATCCCCAGGGCAGAATAAAAATTACACAGCGATATGAAACATGACATGAAGCATAGCTTGTGAAAAATCCAGGTATCCTACTATGAGGTTCTTCTTCAATGCACGGGGGGGGATGTTCAATTTTTGTAAGAAACAGAAGGGATTAGAAACCAAAGACAATACGCCCTGTCCTATCAGAAGAAATCCACATATTTTAAGCAAAAAAAAAAAATAATAATAATAATAATAATGGATAGTGATGGCTATTACTTAGACATATATATATATATATATATATTCATGTTTTCAGGGACATTAGCAAAAGTTGGCAAAATATTTCTGCAACTGCCAAATTGACATGAAAAATGGGTTTCAAATAAGAAGACACATCAGGCATATTTCAATAATCCATATACAGTGAAACCCCTCGATAACAAGCCCCTCAAGAATGACCTCCCCTCTGTTGTGACTTTTTTCTCAGTGATGGATATATTTCTCTATGTAAAGAACCCCGGAATAGCGATTCCCCCTCAAATGCGACTTACGACCTCTGGTTTTGCATTGGTTTTAAGCAAAATCCCCCCTTATTTAAACAAAATCCCCCCTTATTACGACCTTTGATAGGCAGTCCATCATCCACGAGCATCGGCCCCGCGAAACCGAAAGCCCAAGAGGAAGGTCATCCTCCACTTGTAGTACTTATCTAGTACTACTAGCAGTAGGCCGAAGATAATGCATATCACAGCCGCGCACCATGTGTTCGCCAGTGCCAGTGTCTAAAAAATCTCGCATTGGGGTATTTTATACTTATCTGGATAGTTTTCCCGCATTTTGGTGTCATTCAGGATGCCGCCGGAGTATAGGTTTCATTCATAGTCCAGCAAGAAAACTACGTTCTCCTGTCTGTTGCTATGGGCAGCGGTCCTGCCTGTCGCCGTTGCTAAGGCCTCTGTGCGCCAACAGTACATGATGTAGCCT
>JBCAUA010408002.1:0-18014 GCA_038406235.1 Peronia verruculata | reverse complement strand
ATGGCGGCGCTGTCATGGCAACCTTACGAAAAAGTCAACTTTTTTTTTACTGTTTTCCTCTAATTTGAACATGCTGAATACCATGGAAATCACCTCCAGGACGCGCGCCGCCCCCCCCCCCCCTTAAGTAAACGTCTTCTTCAAATTTTATGTAATGTATAATTATTATCCATTTATGTTTGGTCTATGGCACGTATAGGTTTTTGCTTCATCCCTGTTTTTGTTAAGTCATATTTCTATATAATTTGTCTTTGCCCTTCATGTGTTGTGTTCAGTCATTCTTCAGTAGCTAAGCTAGGCTGTATGGAACTCCAAGTGTCTGCTGTATTTTGAACTTGTCTCCTCCCATGTGTTCAAATACCCTCTTTGATTTATTATGCAAAGTCATCTTTAGATTCCAGAACAAGGTGGCTGATGTGTCACTGGAGACCACATTGAATATTTTGACTGTTTATGTATTCAAAAAAATTAGCAGTGTAATTGATGTGTTGCAGCAGAATTCTGTAGATGGATCATTTTTTGATTGACACACTTACTCCAGCCCCTTGCCTCCACAACAGTTTAAACTAGATCTAAAAGTGCTGTGTTAAGGCAAGGGCATTTAGGAGTATAGTCATTACAATTACATTTCCCCTAAACACGTGTGACGTTTGTGTTTACTAAAAATATTGAACATGAAACAAGAAATGTTCTTTCTTGGCCCAGGGACAGGTGTTTTTCAGGCACTGGTGACCAGGGTTCAAAAGGTTAAATGGAATACAGACTATGATAATATGAAAGACAAAAAGGAAAAAAGGGATTCTAGGCTTTGATTCTTTGAGATTGCTCATGATATTTTTTTTTTTTTTTCAAGAAGTTATGTCACAATCTGTTTCTCAGGCTGAACCAAAAATTTCATAGAAATTGAATTCTTACCTGCCTGTAGGATCCATGTTCAAAGAGATCAAGAACAATAGTTTTCTTGTGAAAGACTTTTTTATGATAGCTAAAGCCACTCTGACAACATTTGACATGTCTGTCCAGCAGGTTCCGAGTCTTTAGTGGGCAAGGAAACAACTTTTTCAAATATTTTATCGTACAATTTTACTATCCCTACATACTCTGTAATATACAATTACCTGTCAACATATGATACACTTGTAACTCTCCATGTACACATTACCCTTATACTTTTTGTGACTGTCTGTGGTTATAATTAATGTGTATTTACAAGCCATGAAAGAACAAAATTTTGAATTTTTCTGTAAATTCTTATATTGTGTTCTTTGAGTGTGACTGGATGATAAATTTCCATGAATGAGGAGGAGATAGAGAGCACTCTGATGAAAAAATCACTGAGGCGGAAGAGATCCCAGAGTATGTCCCAACCTGTCTCTTTGAAAACAGAGTTCGTTCAAGTTTTACCTGATGGGCACACAAGAGACAAAGGATAGTTTTATAGATTTTCTTTCATTCATACATTTGACCACTGCAATAAGATAATGGCATAATTAATCATTTTTGGCAATTTTGAGATATTCAAGAAACGCTGTTCAGAACTGGAATCATTTGAAGAATTATGCCATTATGATTCCACTGAATCAATACATAAGTCTGTTAATGCATTTCTTTTGTTTGAAAGGCAATATCTGATGGCTCTTAGGCTTAGGAATATCATCAGCTCCATTTTGGCGTAATTCTGACTTCTGGTACTATCACAGAGTAGTGACAATTGGTGATTTTAAAAAAAAATAAATTATATTTAGAGTTAAATGCTGTGATGTCAGTTCCACCCTTGATACTGGAGATATTTCTCTAAAGTGATGATAATGATGATGATAAAGTAGAAGGAGTACAAAAAAAACAACAAAAAAAAAACTACATAACACAAATATAATTGGCTAAAAGAAATTTTATTCAAATCATCTTCCACTTTAAAATCACTATATGCATGGATCAGCATACAAGTTCATCAAGACAAGTAGTTTTCCATACCCATTTCATTTCTGTACAAGTTTTGTTTTTTTACCTTTATGGCTCACAGTGAAATGAAGTATCATTCTGGAGTCAGTGATAACAAGTTTTACAGTTAAATAGTTTCATGTGTACATCAATGCCATTCAATATTTTATTGAATTCATCTTTCAGCTTGGACTGCCATAATATCTGGAATGGAAAAAATACCCATGTTTAAGTTAAATTTTGAAAATATTTCAAAGAAAAAGTAAGAAAGAAAAAAACATACCTTTTATTTACAATATGACTTAAAACTAACCCAGATGTAAATATAACTGGAGTAGAATTTAAAATACATAAGTTAAAACATGCTTGCTTGTCAATTACATCAAAAGAAGGTGCTGAAAATCACAAAAGTTGTAGCTGACATGAATTTCCTTTCATTCGTCTATCTTCAGGTAAAAAATTACTATCACATCAAAAATTCTACATAGCTTCATCCTGTTTCACAATGTAATGTGTCAACCATTCCTTGAACAAAAATTAATAAGAGTAATAATTTAGTTTGCACTAAAAAAAGGTACAATTATCTCCCTTCTGCAAACCTTATCACAGCTGCAGTAATAAATTATTATCTCTTTTTTTTTTTAACACAGACCAAAATATAATAAATAAACATTTTTATTTACAGCCTGTTCATATTAGCCAGTGATTATTCAGACATTTAAATGTGGATATAATTTCAGATGACAGAAAAATGCACAATTTTTAAAACTTGAGAGGAACACAGTGATTGAAAACAGTTTCACTTTCATTTTGAAGGGCAGATGTCATATGTGTCATCTCATGTCAGTTTTGCAGCCAGACAGATTGAGCCGTATGTCGCAAGTCGATGGACTAGAACAGAGAAACTGAAGATTGAATGTCATGCAGATGATTGTATAGCAATGTTTTTTATAGTGCACAATTTGAAAAACACATTCATCTTTCAATTTAAAAAAAATTGCTCTCAAGGACAGATAAAAGGTGAACAGTTGGACAGGTGTGTGCTAAACTGTTCATTTTTTCCAGTTTTTCTCCCGATCTTAAGTGGTGCAGAGGGGTCACCCCCGCTCTCTCAATTTGCAATATTCTGGTGTCAGTGAAGCAAACTCAAAACTTTTATCATCACAGAAAAGTGCAAGAATTAAACTTTTACTGACAGTATTGACTCAGTTTAGTAGAAAATTTACATATTAGTCATTCTGACTGGCTGTGGCATATGTATGTTTTAACTTCTGATACCATGTAGAAATCAGAGATAAGTCACTGACAACCACATTATGATTAGCAGACGCTGCATGGTGACTGTAGACAAGAAATTATATGCATTATTAACTACTGAAAAGAAATAAGTTTAGCTGATAATTTAATTCCAACTGCTATGCAAGAAAAATTATTACCTCAGCTCACACACAACAAAGTAAAATGTCTATGACTAATAAAACTAAAATAAATATTAAATATCACTCAAAGAAATAGAAAAAACTCAACAACAAAACAAAATACAAAACAAAAATCTCAAAAAAATTTTGTTTAAATGAAGACATAATAATAATGAGTCAAACTGTCCAATCAAAAATTATGATAATCGATGTGATGTCAAGAACTTGAAAAACCGTCATATGAGTTGATAGCACTCCTAAGGTAGTGAACACTTGAGACAGCCCGTGCAAGCAGATTATGTATGCACATAACAAGTTGATACGTGTACGTCCCCGTAATCAAAAGTCTTTGCTGCAAATTGACAGAAAGAAGACCAGACTGTCGAAACTCACACATTATCCAGTGTGCACAAGAAATGCCCTATCAGGTGTTGCTATCAACAAAACCACAAGGTTAAAGTCACAGAAAATATATGAACCAACATTGTTTACATGCTTTTTTTTTTAAAAACTCAGTTTAAATGTGTTGATGATCCAAAGCGATAAGGTTAAAATAAAGATTATAAACGACAGGATGGCATGAGTTTGATCTGGAGATTTTAACTAATTTATGGAATAAATACTGGACAGAATAAAAAATAATTTGATAACTAGGAAAGAATCCCAATCTGAACATTTTCATTGTTAACTCCTCCCAACTCTCTGTTGTCCAATGTTGTAAATTACAATATGCTCTGAAAAGAGGCTGAGGTACCGGTACTGTACCACAGAAGTTTTAAAATTTAAATGACATCATCCATTTCTCGACGGAAAGAAATTTTGTAAGTCCTTGAAACTGATAAGGTGTCTTACTCTTTCAGTAATGAAGATCACAACGGCTTTGGTGCAACTCTTTATCACATTTCCCTTTGCACACATCTTTCCTGGGTTCTTATGGCTAGTATCTTAATGTACAAAATGATGAAGAAAAATATCAAATTATTTAAAAATGAAAATACATGTATGAAATGAGGCTGAAGATGACATTGTGTTTCTCATGTTGGGAATGTTTCCAGATCAGTGACTGGGGGCAGAATGATTAATTGTGAAGCAGACGGGAATCATTTTGTATGGATTGATGGAGATTTAGAAATACATCATTTTCTTTTCTTATTCACTTGAGCAGTTCCAGCTTGAACACAAAGCTTCTGGTCTTCTTCACTCTCGATAAGCCAAAACCTAAGGTTTTCTTGCAGATCATTTTTTGAAAACTGTGACATTTTTTTCTTTGTTTCTTCAGACACTGTTTTTTCAGTGAGCAGCACTTTCTTATCTTGCCTTTTTGTTCCTTTTTCCTAGTGGTATGGAGTGAGTTGGTATAAAATTTTGGACTGCTTTGCTTTCGAAAATAATTAGCTCTATACAAAATTTGCATTGTACAAATTCTTCTACTCCATAACAAAAACTATTTTTGCGAAGATGGTTTTAATAACTGAAAAATTATTATTTTGGATTAAAAAACATTTTTGTTCCACCATGGAGATTTTGTCACCAATAAAAAAGGCCTTCTTTTTCAACTTTTTCAAGCTATCAACTTTCTAAAACTACAGACATGACAAAAAATAGATATTTGAAACAATTGTGTGATTTTCCAATATGAAAGGTTCTTTACTAACTGATTAACTCTCTTCCTATGGCATAGGTTCCCTAGTGTGTTGGCTTTAAGAGAGTGAGACTCTTTGCTAACATGAAAACTACATAGTGCTGGCTGCAATGCAGGTGCTCACCCAGGCATTCCCAGATATTAAATACAAAACTCACTCACTTTGGTTTGACCTCCCAATGTAATCGGGAGAAAATCTGCAGAGTTAGTGCTCAATTAGAAGCACATAACTGCAGTTTGACATGCATACGAACTTGTTTACATACTTAAATCAAAATACCCTTGATATAAGTGAACAAATGGGCATACAATTTATAAGAAATCTGCATGCAATTTTATATGAAATCTGACCACTGCAAACAGGTCATGGTGACCGTGGTTATACCAGTAATGAAAATAAATAAATTGAGACGCATGCACAATGAAATCAGACATCCATCAAACTGAGCCCACCGGCGAAATCACGTAATTTTCAACAGTGAATGAATTTTTAACACAATTTTTTCCTTACAGATTCCTTCTATATCAATCTAAAAATGAATTTCAGTGATAAAAGTGCTGCATTAAAAAGGAGTAACAAAATGATCGGCCATTTTCTCAATTCAACTGCAGCAAAAGGTGACCCTCATCATCTCTGAACGCCGATATCTCAACTTTTACTTAAGATTGAACCAAAATTTTTTCTACGTGATACAGAAAGATTCACCTTCACAGTGACACTTATAATGATATATGCCCAAAATTTGACATGAGCCTGATTTCAGTGTGTCGCATCTCAAATAAATACCAAAATAAATTACTACATAAATGAGTACAAGCTAAGTGTAAACGCACGTGACTAATACTAATTAAAGGTGAACCATCACAGAAAAATATAATAAGACATATCATTATCCTTGAGAAGGCAACATCATTATGAGAATGCACACACATACAGACACAACTTTACAATGGTATATTTTGCTACAATGTGTGAAGGCCCATAATGATTTATCTAATAATATATTACATTAATCTAAAATATCATCTTCTGTGCAATTCAGAAACTTGTGCTAAGTATATGATGAAAAAATGTTCTGGGTGATAAAGATTTATGAATCTCCTCATAAAATTGTTCATGAAGTACATTCAGCTTTCCTTTGAAAACTAAAGTAATGGAACGCACTGATGAAGGTCAGATTTAAAACTTCCTTTGGACAAAACAGAACAAAGCAGAAGCATAGACAAAAATAGATATGGGCTAGACAGGCCGCACGATTGTGAAAAGTAAGTAAATCATCTGAAGCTGATACAAACAAATCAATACACTGGATTAGCTGCACTCTTTCAAAGAACTAAAAAATATATACAACCCATTTCAAGTCATTATAGAAGGTAAAAATACTTTCTAATAGCAAAATTTAAAAAAAAAAGCAAAAATGGCGCAAAACATAATATAAATCAGACGGACGGAAAATGTATATGAATAGATTTATAAGGTTGTTCATTAGATGGACGGAGGAGGATAATTTGGACTGGAATGTATCAGAAGAAATGAACAAAGCCTGAATGGCTGCTGGATGTATAAAGTCTGGACGAGAGATACCGGTAAATGTTTTGGCTTCAAAGCCAGGAATGTTTTGATAAGGTGATAATTATAAAAACAACACACAACAAAGCGAGACGAGGATTTCTTACAGTAAAGAACTACAGGCAATCATGCTATCTTAACTTGGCACTTTAGATTTGACTTCCAAAGACCATTTGTTTGTTTTGGATAAAGAGGTTGGAATTGCTAACCTTATGGTAAACCCTGATCTAAAACTTATAGAGTGAGGAGCTGAATTTGTTTCTACATGTATTACAAGAATTTGAATCAATTTATAGAAAGCTTTCCTGTATTTTCTTCTAGTCATCCTGGCAAGTTCCCAAGAAAACATCTTCCTCTAAGGCTTTTCTCTTTGACTGAGCTATGACATCCACTATAAAAGAACTGATGAAATATCTAAAATATTGTCCAGTAGCACATTAGGCTCAAACAAGAGAACTACTAGCACTGAGCAATGTTTTCTCAATCACCAGCTGGCACAATGAGGTCACAGAAACCTCAGTTTCTTCCTTAAATCTACACACTGAGTAAAGTGTCTCACTGTCTCAACTTGGGCAAGGGTCCTGTGACATGTATGAGATTGTCAGAGAGTTCTAGGCCCCCCTAAACATGAAACAGCCAATAACCAGATCCTCACCACAGGCCACAACTCACAAAGGAGCTGGAAAGAGGTAGAAAGAAAAAAATGTCCAGATACTGACTACTTTCGAATGTTTTTCTCCTTGGTAGTCCAACCTACACACTTCATCTTGTTTTTATTGAACGAAACAGAAAAGGTCAAAAATCGAAAGAAAAAACAAGAGACAAGAATGTAGGAAGGAGGTGTGAAAGAGACTGCAAGGCTGAATTAAATGAATAAGATTTATTTTTTCCTTGCCAGCTGCTTGTTCCTGATATATTCCTCATCCGAAATGAATACACCATTGAGGAAGAGAAAAATAAGTGAAAGAGGGCGAAGCTTGTACAGAAAGTAGGTATTCACGACCAGTCCCAGCTCTTTCAATTATACTTCTATCCTAGCCTGAGAGCTACCACAATATCCAGTTGGCTTGACCAGTTATATTCTGCTTGAAAAAAAGACAATACATAGAGAATGGTCATCTGGTCAACAGTCAAAAGTTTTAGATGAATATCAATGCCAATATCACTGTATGAAAATGTCTTGAAATTTAAGACCAGAAAACCAACTACTTGTATCAATAACATTCTGGCAATCAATCATTATTTTGTAGAAATGTCTTAAGGTTATTCATCATTTATGCTCCTGACACTACCAATCTGACTCAGATGCCCTACATCTCTGTCCTGTACACAGCTGTAATGTTAGATCAGCATTGACAGTGTAATATTCCCAGAGGTAAAAAAACAAAACAAATGGCTGACCTGAGGTGAGATTATGTAACACTAAGAACAACAGGCAATTAGTCCAGCAACACCACACTCAAACACCATGACAAGACTGGTGCAACAGTCAGAGGGAAAGAGGCCTCCAACTTCCAAGAAGGCAATGGCTGGAATGCTTGGTTGACAGTTATTGTAAAAAAAAAAACACAAACAACACACACAAAATAAAGAAACAAAATAAAAACAGAGGAAGGGTAAAACCAAAATTCACACCTAAAGCTCAAAAGACGATCGTAAGTAATGGATGAAAATGTAATGTTTTTAGCATTTGCTGCAAGTTGGAAAGTAATGTTGAATCAAATCAGTCAAAGGAATTTGGATAAAATCCATCAAGCTGTTTGATCTGATGGGCCATGTTACATTTTTCATAGGGACATTACCCTAAAGTTTGTGAGAAACAGGTCACAACAGAGAGAGAGGTGGGAGGGGGGCATTTGTACAGTGGAATGGTTTTCGTGTATCACAGAGAGAGCTTTATTATAATATGTACACTTTTACAAACAGAATGTCTCCAGTATCATGCTCACTGATACATTAGGATATCCCACTGTATCAGGCAGCTCATGCTGACAATTTTGACATGATTATGGCACTTCATCCTGTGACAATGCAGGCCATACCTGTCCCAGATTTCATCAGCACTTTTGACATAAAATCGTTACAAAATATGAAGAAATTTTCTTTTGCAAGGCAAACCAGCTTTGATAACACTACTGCAGCTTTGTCCTGCACTTTTCAAAGAACTCCCCTTAATAACTGGCTCTCGTCTCCGTGGGCTGGTAGATCTTTTTGGAACTGTAGTGCAGTCTAGATCAGATGGTGACTGGGGAGAATTCCTGGTCTTTCCGAATGTTATACCAATGAAAGATGGCAAAGTTCACTTCTCTGAAAAGTTCATACATTACTATCGCTATTAGCTTTGTTCTCTCCACTCTGAAATTATCTATATGATTTCACATTTGCTTTAATTTCAGCAATACTACAATAAAATGATGGCCAGTGCCAGACGTGGACAATTAATTTTCTTTCATTTCCAGAGAGATGTTGAAAAGGTCTATGTGGGTTTGGCCAGAATCCTGCAGTTCAGTAAAGACTCAGCCTAAAGTATTAGGTCAGGGAATTCTCCAGGGCAGGATCTAGTTTCTAAATGTGCATGACCAGTTCAGAAAGCATTTGTGGGTAATTCTGCTCCATACTGAGAGATGGAAGAGTGACGGTTCTGTCCCCTTCCTTGAGAGTGATGAGCTGCAGTGAGGTGTTGCCTCCCCCTGCTGTGTGGCGCGTGCCCTCCAAGGTCAGCTGAGGGAAGATTTTCTCGGTCATGGCCTCCACCATGTAGGGATCGTTACCCAGGAACAAACCCTTGGTGTTGCTCTTCGGTACCGGCTTTCTCAGCCTGTGGAATACACAGACATGGGGATTACCATAGTGTTACACACAGGCCGGTTCAAACCATCGAGGTATTTCTTTGGTTTAGGACAAAAAATATCAATGAGAGAGAATGGAAGTGAGGTTATGTGAAACCACAGAATAGATAGGAAAAAAAAATGAATAAATAAATAAATAAACAAAACCATGCACAGGATTAAGATTAAGTGTTGTAATTTTTCCTAATTAATAATGTTTCTCTCCTTTGGTATTGTAGTTAAAAAAAAAAAAAAAGATTTCAAGTGAAAAAAAAATATGCTCAGATTATTATGAATTCCGCAGCACATCAATTTCATAATCTATACATCAATGTGCGGTATCCCTGCTGTCATGTTTAAAAATACAATATATTATTATGCAGTTTAAAAAAAAAAGCATTTACCATTAAACAGCATATGGGGATGAGAATTTTCAACAAACTACATGCAGCGTTGCTGGTGTCCCTAAATCTAGACAGCGTGAAAATTCGAAAACAAAAAGTTTGTGGTCTCACTGACCCACTCTTAATACCGATATCATTAATGTTCCTTCCTCATAAGGACAGAAGATTATCCAACCTCTAATCTTATTCACTTACTGGTTCGGATAAAAAAAAAAAGAAGAAGAAAATTAAAGTGTCACATGAAAACAATTGCAGCCTCTCCGATGGCGGACATAAGATGCCAACTGAATAAATGATCCTTAAACCCTTCAGTTATCAAGTACAGAAAATGAGGTATCAATAACAACTGCCTGTATAAGATGAGAGATGAAAAAGGGGTGGGGTGGTGTTGGTGGAATGGGAGTGATGGGGGGGGGGGGGGGGAGAAAGATATCGATTTCGACTAAAACCATTCAAAATCAACAGCACAATCCTGACTATTGTCAGCTCCTGCTGCAGGCACTTACTTGGCGCCCCGTGTCCGTGAGGTGGACTGGCTCTTCTTCTCCTCGCCCACCCCTTCAAAAAGTTTGAACAGGAGGTCAGTATTGGCTACTGTCAGTTTCCGCTCTGGCACGGCGGTTTTCTTGTTACCCTCTCTCTCCCTCTCGTCAGGTGGTGTCACGGGGCGGACGTCTGAAACACCAAACGTAATACAGGTTTTGATTTATCTCTTTGATATCTTTTTATTTTATTATTATTTGTTTATTTTATTATTCTTCTGATTTCAAGAATGTGCACTTTTGTTTGCCAATTTTTTACTGTATTATTTATAACTTATTTATTTCCTAGTATTTCTTTCTTCAAAAAAAAAAAAAATAATAATAATAATAATAATAATTTAGCATTATTATTTTATTTACATCTAACTCTTTGTTAATTAAGTTCTTTTATTATGTTTGATAATGTGTACCTTTCCTAACTCACTTAACAGACTAAACTTTGACCACATTTTACCACTTAACCTTCCTTCAGTATAACTTCCCGACTGACAAAGCGCTTGTTTTTGACCGCCCCCTTCACAAATTACTTCAACATCTGCCAGCCTCTAAGCAAGTCCAGTCTGACGAAATCTCTCTCCCTAAGTGATAATGACAAAATATTTTCACATCTGAAAATTTCTGATTCCAAGAATTGTGATTGATTAAATTACAATCTTGAGACTATATGATAAGAATAGACCACTGAAACAATTCTGACCACCTGGTAGACCATTCGGACCAATTTGACCATCTGGAAGCAGAAGTGTCGTCCAATAACGAAATTGTCATGAAATAGGTGATTTTGTCGACGTAGCCAGGTCTTGCCTTAGTCTCCGATACGGCAAGTGGAAAACCCCATTGATTTCGGATGTTCATGGAGCCACCAGTGACACAAGCCGATCAATCATTTATTGGGGGCACTGGCTTGTGTCCGAGCAGTACTTTACTCTAGCAACTACCTGATCGATCTCCTCTTTCTTTGCGGACAGCCTTTTCTTTGGGGAGGGGGGGGGGGGTAAACCGAAAAGCTGGGCGATAAAAATCCCTGTATGCTATGAACGTTTCTTCATGTTCGTATGCATATGCAATCTTTGACTCCGTTCACAGACAGAAGAGCAGCTAGTGTCTTACGATGGTATCACGTCTTTCTTAACTCAAGAGATACCAAAGGATTAATCAGCTCCAAGATTTTTTTCGTTACAATTTGGCCTTGTATTTTAATTAAAAGACTTACAATATACATAGTTTTATGATCAAGCCTTAGTGTAGTTCAATGCGGGGGTGTTATATGACAGCAAGTTCTGCTTTGTAATGTGTGCTTCTTCTCTCTGTCAAAATCCCGGAAACACACACACACATAAATGTTACATACATAGTTTGTATATGAAAGTATCTGTTCTAAGAGCCAGCTCAAGACACATGTTGGTCTATCTTTAAAAAAAAAAATAAAATAAGTTGTGGACAACGAGTGTGTAGACGAATGGTACAGAATAGATGTGTGTGTGTGTGCGCGCGCGCACGTGGAGACGTTGTGTTTATGTGTGCGCGTGCTCCTATATTTATAACTTTTTGTTTTTCTCAGCTTTGTGAAGTGCGCACAGCTTTTCTGGTCCGGGTATGAGCGCTATACAAATGCTATGTTTGGTTCTCATTGTGAGGATTGCTCTTTCTATTATTGTACACCAAAAAGAAAGTCGTTGTTTTATCAACGTTTAAGTCAAAAGTAGCATTTTTTGAACACAGCTAAATACAACGAACTGTCAAAGAAACTCTAGAGCTCTAGCAGTTACAAAGACAAATTCAAAGTTCATCCTTTTCTTGACGTAATTAAGCTTATCATCAGTGAAGCTTTGGCATATGAAATGAAATTCTTGAATATCACGAAAACGTTCAAATAGGGGTGAAAAGTTCGCCAATTCTCTCGTGAAGAATAAACGTGTGGAAACGGAAACCTTATAAAAGAATATGAGGGGAAAAGCTTTATGAAATCAAGAAACAGCAAACGCAGGATGAAGGCTTTGAGATTGTTTGTAGAGGACACGTACTCCTCTGGGAGCAAAAAGGCAGTTTGTTTGTTTGTTTGTTTGTGTTAAGGTTCAACGACACATCAGCACGATCACGGCTATATTGTGCCAGACATGGAAAGACACGGCTAGACGTCTAGAAAAAGAGAGAAAACAAAGGGGGACAGAAGACAGGAGCAAGGAGAGAGAGAGAGAGAGAGAGAGAACGGATGTCACCCCTACAACGTCAAGGGTGACATTCCATGGGAGACACCCCACCGATGACGGGCTTTCACCGCCTGCAGGTGGAAGCAAAGAACCTACTTATATATCCAGAGCCCCGGATGTGGGGAGGGGGGGGGGGAGGAGGGGAAGTGATGCTGACGACAATCATGTTGATGAGGATGTTGATGCTGACATACAGGGCCACAGAGAGGATGTTGATGCTGACATACAGAGCCACAGAGAGGATGTTGATGCTGACATACAGGACCACAGAGAGGATGTTGATGCTGACATACAGGGCCACAGAGATCCTCAAGTTGGACTTTGTATCATTTTGTCACTTTACAACTTAGGATTTCTACAGATTTCTAAATTTAAAAAAAATATATATATTAGTACTTTCTAATTCACTCTATTTGGTTAGTTACCGATAGGTGGCCTGTCTTCAATTTTAAGACATTTGAAATAAAGTTTAATGATGATGACCGATTAGGCGACTGCAACTTTTGTCCAGCGAGATTGGTTCAACTTACAACACCAAGCCTTGGCCACACCTTCCGCTTGGATTCCCTACTTCTTGAAAATACAATTTTCTGACATTTCGTATTCTTTGGGCACAGAACTGACTGATATACATTCCTTTTCCAACGCCTTCCTACCGGAAGTGGGTTCCTGTTAGGCGACTCTTATTAGCTCCTAACAGTACAGTATTGCATACGAGAGGTTGATCATGGAGCTGGGAACAGACAAAGAGAATTGAGCAGATAGGAAATCGATTACTTCGATCTCAGTGCCCGGAGGAAGGACGGAAAGAAGGAGGGAAGGAAGGATGGAAGAAAGGAAGGAGGGAAGGAGGGATGGAAGAAAGGAAGGAGGGAAGGAGGGATGGAAGAAAGGAAGGAGGGAAGGAAGGATGGAAGAAAGGAAGGAGAGAGGGAAGGAAGGGAGGAAGAAAGGAAGGAAGAATCGAAGAGAGGAAGGTGGCAAGGAAGGAAAGGTAAAAAGGAGGGAAGGAGAGAAGAAGGAAAGAAGGAGGAATGAAGAAAGGAAGGAAGAAATGGAAGGAAGGAAGGAGAGTAGGAAGAAAGAAAGGAAGAAAGGAAGGAAGAAAGAAAGAAAAGAAGGAGGGAAGGAAGGGAGAAAGGAAGGAAAAAAGAAGGAAGAATGGAAGGAAGGAAGGAGGGAAGGAAGAAGGGAAGGAAGAATGGAAGAAAGGAAGGAAGGAAGAAAGGAAGAGTGGAAGAAAGAAAGAAGGACGGAAGGAAGGAAGGATGGATGGAAGGAAGGAGGAAAGGAAGAAAGGAATGAAGAATGGAAGAAAGGAAGGAAGAAAGGAAGAATGGAAGAAAGAAAGAAGGACGATAGGAGGGAAGGAAGGAAGGAAGGAAGGAAGAAGGGAGGAAAAGAAAGGAAGCCGGCTATACTAATGAATTGAAGATGTCTGAATACCAGGATAGCATAACAGTTCTAGCACTTGCATACACACACACACAGACACAAACACATACTCATATACACACACACACACACACACCTCCACCTCTGTTCACAGTCGGAGAGAAAAAGAAAATATGGAGATGAACACCAAGTGAAGAGGGTGGGGCAGGCAGGAGACAGATTTTGTAAGATACGAGTTGGACGATGAATGTCCAGGCTACTAGAACACGTCATGAGTCAACGAATAAACAAACAACAGCATTTTAAACAAGTAAAGAAAAACAAAATCCCAGGCAACAACAACAAATAATAATAATAATGAGGTTGGCTATCGGATGATATGTTTGAAATCAGTTCAGGCCCAGAATAACAAAAAAAAAAAAAAGGTTTTCTATTTGATATGGTGTTGCATAACTGTGTATTTATTTATCTATTTATTTCGTCTATTATTTATTTATTTATTCATTTATTTATCTATGCTTTCAAGGGGAAATCCTTTGACTTCACTCGACTAGTGCAAAACTTCCCCAGGTTTAAATTGATATTTCAAGGTAAGACATCCGTAAAGTGCAGCCCAAACTAACTATGCTTGTTAATGGCTATCAGCTGGTCCAGGTAGGCTGCACTCTTATCGCAGGGTAAGGCTGGTCATCTATTGGTCTGGTGAGTAGTAACTAGGAAGCTGGAGTGGTGACCTCAACAACAACAACAACAGAGAGAAGAGAGAAAGTGACAGAGGGAAAGAGAAAGAGAGAAAGAAGGGGATGGGAGAAAGGGAGAGTGAGAGAGAAAACAAGCTGGGAGGAGAGACTCACAAAAGTCATGACATGTGGAGAAACTAGCACATAAAGCAACATTGAACAAACCACAAAGTAAAGTATATACGCGCGAGAGAGAGAAAGAGAGAGAGAGGGAGGGGCTTGCATGGTGGGGGGGGGCATGAAAGAATGAAATAGAGAGAAACAATCAGAGACAGAAATACAAACATACAGACACAAAGAGGTACATACAGAAAGAAGTACGGAGAATAGAGAGACCGGCAGAGAGAGAGAGAGAGAGAGAGGGAGAGAGGGGGAGAGAGAGAGGGAAAGAGAGGGAGAGAGAGGGAGACGGAGAAAGAGGGAGAGAGAGAGAGAGAGAGAGAGAGAGAGAGTAAAGGGAAGAGGCTGAAGTCAGTGTTCCAACGACAGATTACTACATGTATTATTATGTCACCAAAACAGATCACATTGAGAAATACGCTTAGCTGTTGAAACGGTTTGTCTGGCTATTCCAATGACCTTCACCTCCACGTTTCTCCCGAGTGATCCTCTCTTGTAAGACTCAGACCTAAGTTATTATTATAGCACCCGTACACCGTGACTGGCTCTGTGTCAATAGCCCTAGTGCTAGTTTTCCACAAGCAGGTGGGTGACGTCAGTGAAGGCTATTTATAGCACGAATCTGGCATGGCCATAAACTTTTGTCCTCAATACCCGAAACTTCTGGAACCTCGCTCAAGTGTCACCAATACTCTGAGCCTCGATCTTAAGCAGAGAGTAGAGTTTCTATACTAGACAACCTCAACCCCGCCCAAAAGGGTCAATATCGAAACGTCAACTAGGCTCTTTAACTCTCTAACTGTGAATCAGTGGAACTGCTAAAAGATATTTTATGTGGTTCAAAAGAACGCCCAAGATCTCAGAAATTGCTGAGAGATTTTTAACAACCGACTACTATCCAAGAGTTCCTTACAACGAAGGCAATGAGCTATATAATATTCACTGACGTAACTATCTTTTGTGATACGTATGTGTAATGAGAAAAGCCTCAAGAAAAGAATGTTGCAAGGCGTACGTAATCAGAACGACTGTATGCATATAACAAGAAATGTATGGATGGATGGATGGATGTGTCCTGTTTACATTGCATGTGTATGTGGTCACTGACATCATTTTATCCTATTATAATTGTGCACATCAGAGTTTCCTCAATTTAAAAGACAACCAAACTATTCCTTTGATTTTCAAAGATTGAACGGACAAGACTTTTTAAAATGTAAAGAAAGGGTTAATGCTCCCAACTGAATGAGATCATAGTGTTCGTTTGATAATTTGTTTTTTTTTTTTGGCAGCGCCGACAATCTGGACTACTGTCAACTTCTGTCCATTCTCAAATTATTTGCTTACACTAGAGTTGAGGTGAACTGCGCATTTCGTACGTCACATACTGTTGTTGTTGTTCTTGTTGTTGTTGTTGTTGTTGGCAGTATAGTGTTGTTTCTTCATAGCGTGTGCATTGCATTGCCATATGGGAAGGTCAAAGTATATCTCGGGTGTTAGGAGAGCAATGTTTTTTAAATGGAGCCCATGTGTGAACTGGCTTTAAAAACAACTCTTTAAAAAATATTTACAAAAGAAAAAAAAAAAGTGATATTACATTAACCTTATCATTATGTCAACTTAAAAGAATGGATTGAAATAGGACTGTCCTAGCGGTAGTTAGAAATTGATTTCTCCTCTTTTTGAGTGACAGATGTGAACACGTTCATATCAGTTTAGAAAGTCAGTCGTGGGTTAAATAGGCTAATACAGACTGGGAATTGCGGTCTGTGATCAGAGACAAACTTTTCACAGAGAATGCTGACATGGGATTTGACCCCAGGCATAAAGAAGTAATAGTGCTGGACTGACACAGCAAGGCCTTGTGATTGTACAGGTCACTGGGAGTTATTGGTGACCATCTGAGATAGCAGCAAATCATATTACTATATTTCAGATCAGTAGCTTTTCTGACAGTCATTGTAGTACGAGATACTATAGGACAGGATTTCCAATTTTGTTCAGAACTTCAAGAGATTGGCGTTTGTCGTATGTAAAAAAAATGATCGACAGCCTCACAGAAATTCATTATCTGCCACCAAAGATACGCTTACCAATATTCAACAGTGTTTCTTGTATCGTAATGTGTAGGTCAATACACAATAAGTAAGTGTGAATGTTCATTGTTTATAATTCGTTATTTACAGTGTCTCAAAACCTTTTAGATAAAAACTTTCCCTTTGAAGACAAATCAAACGTGTTCTGTCTTATCTTCTTTCGAAATTCTAAGTTGTCAGTGGCTTCGCCTGAAATAAACTGCGTTTAAAAAAAGAACGCAAAAGAGCATCAATGTCATAATATGTTCGACATGTCAGTGAACTAACGATGTGTCTGGTCAAAGTTTTCATCATCATCACCACACCTATCCCACAACACAGGCCAGCCTTCCCAGATGACAGAACATCCTTTACAGATGACAGGCCAGGGGCTAAAGATTACTGATATTCCAGTCGATTTCGAGGCCACATGAGAGGAATTCTACAAACAGGCAACTGCTCCTTACTAAACAATTGATATAAAAGTCTTTGCAGAGCTTCACTAGCTTAACTCTTAGCCTCTTGTCTGTGTATTGCGATCCCATAGCTGGTGCTATTTGTCTCTCTCAGTGTATCTAAAGGACACAACACGATACCAAAAACTCAATACAAGGCGTTCTATGAACTTAAAATACAGACTAAATAGCGCTCCGACTCTAGATAAGGTAAGAGAAATGTCCCGGCAATGGGGCCTAGCGTACAGCAGAGAACAAACACACTCAACCATCTAGAAGACCACTGCAGGGAAACTTGTATAAGACGGTCTGATCTTTCAGATCATTATCCCCTGCATAATCCGCGGTCATGTTGTTACGTTCATCACTCCCCCCTGGACAAATCTCAGAACTGCTAAAATACCAAGACGGCTCTGGGGTAAAGATCATGACAGTGTGAGACGGCAAAAAAATGTCTTGGTATTATGATAGCAAATGCACTGCGGGGTGGTCCCTCCCGTGTAGGTCTGGTCCTAGTGAATGTCGTTAAACAGGTCGGCGAACAGACAGACAGGTAGACAGACGGATAGGCAGACAGACAGACAGACAGACAGGTAAATAGATAGATAGATAGATAGATAGATAGATAGATACATAGATAGATAGATAGATAGATAGATAGATAGATAGATAGA
>JBCAUA010407781.1:0-18016 GCA_038406235.1 Peronia verruculata | reverse complement strand
TTTTTGCAGTACTACTGCAATAGTCATCAGTGTTTTTTTTTTTTCTGTTTCTAGTTAAAACTCGAGCGTGAAATACCGTACGGCCGGCACACTTCAAAACCAACCGTGCACCCCATACGTACTACTACTTTACTATCAATTATACTAACCAGTAACTAGTATGTTTGGGTTGAACTTGAACCTCTTTTTTTCCTTTTTTTCGTCGGACCTAGGCTACATGTTAGCGTTACGGTGGACTTGCGCTCGTCGAGGGTCCCAGCAGGTTAAGCCAGCAGGGTTGTTCTAGGATATTGTTATTTAGTGTGCGGGCTGCACAGTATTTCTCTCAAATTCGAAGATGCATTGCTGCCGTTTTACACACAACCATTTTAATTTAAGGAACTGATACCCTAGGTAGAACATAGAGAAAGCTACCCTCATCTGCATGAAGAATTTCTGAATCTGAAATGACTGTTCTTGATACCTGCTATAAAAAAAATTATTTCCGAGTCCTTGTTTTCTGCACTCTTCTTCTTACAGTTATCAAAATCATAAGTTTCATCTTCTTTGTTTTAGTCCTTTAGCTTCTTCTTGAGTCATATGAGCATCCGATGAGGTGTGGGCTAGTCTTTTTCAGTTGTCATGGTTGTGGGTTAGGGCAAGTATCCCTTGCTTAAATGTTTTCCTCGTCCAATTGTGGACATCTCGGATCCATCCTGTCTTTTGCCAACCATTTTTTTCCCCTTTCCATCAACTGTCTGAGTGTGGTGTTAGCAAGGCTACAAAGGATTATGTAGCATGACTGACCAGTTTCCTTTTTTTCATTGTGTTATGATTAAGCTCTTCCTGAGGAGGAATATGTCCTGTGGACCTGTTCACTTAATAATAATTTATCTTTACCAAATGTCCAAGTAGGGGGTGCCTTAGTTGTTACATAGATGTATTCAGTAGCATCTCATTTCTGATTCAAGATTGTGAAATTTGTTGATTTGTTCAGTCGCAGCAGTACATAAATTGTCACAACATTTGTCAGATCCACAGCAAAGTACCTTCCAAAATTTGAGCCTTTTACACTTGTCTTGAGTTTGTGTGATCATTTATAGAGTGAAGGCAAAATGCCAAAAATGCTAAAATCTTAAACACACTTACTATGGTGTGAAAAAGCTTAAAAGAAGAAAATATATTCTCACTTATTCAGTCATTTTGTTTCATGCAGGTTCAATATATCAAACCGATATTAGACAGAATCTTATTTGTAACCAGAGACATAGACTTCTATTATTTTGAGATTTTTGTTCACCGTATCCTGGGACTAAAACTGGCTTCTTTTTTTTCCTCTCTCACTATAGTATTATTTTTTTGACATTTGCTTAAAATTCAGACATTCCTGCATAACATGAGTGTCCAGGCATGTGATTTGATACTTTTTTTTTTAGCCATAGCCCTATTTTGATTCTCTGGGGCACCTTGTGGTGAGTTGTGCACTAGTCTTATCTTTGTGCTGCACACAGCATTGGGCCAATCCTTGGATCTCCCTGCAAATATTCATTTGAAGCTGCCCATGCAAGAGTTAAGCTTCAGTCACCCAAACTTTCAACAAGATTGAACAAAATGTTGTGAAGACTATTCATCCACAAAAGTTGTAAATAATGGATGTGTTAGAGAAAAGTCGATGGGGACAAAAAATGTTGAGCCATTTGCTAATGAAGGGGAGAGATTCGTGTATCCAGGAAATACAGTTGAGTCCGCTTAAATCGAATTTGCTGGGACTTACCTAATGGGTTTGATTAAAGAGAGTTCATCTTCCAGTTTTAAGCTCTGTCGTATAATTGGATTGATAGCCCTAAAAAAGGACTGCACTGAAAGCAAAAGTAATGTAAAGAAAAGTAGAGGTAGAATGGTGTTAGTTTTAGTTCTGAAAAGAACTGTTGATGAATAGGTTTTAACCTTGAAAAGGACTGTTAATACTTCAGTCCTAAAAAAGGGGAGTTGAATAAGTTTAATCCCTAAAGAGGACTATTACTAAAGTTTTATCTCTGAAATCATAAAGGAAGCTGTCACATAGTTTGTAAGGGTGTCTCTGTTATAAGCGAGCCAATTGCAAGTGAAAAAAAAAATAAAAACTGGCACAATGTAGAATCTGTGCTATCCTGTCACAGTGCGAGAACCATCATCATGACACCGGCACAGCACTATAAAGCATAACCTACACACTTCGTAATACGTGTAACATTGTTTTACATTTACGCATACACCTGTGCTGTAGGCTCTGCCAGATGCTTCATTGATCAATTGCTCGGCAGTGCTGGCCCTGGTTCGCTGTTTATCCCCCACCCCACCTCCCCGTGAACTTATGGCCTGCTTACACTGCTTGCGGGGACACTGTACATTGTCTAATCCCTCTCACTTTATCTGCAGCGCTGTTCCTTTGTTTTCAAAATGCAGGCATCCGCATTGATGGAAACCCCGTAGAGATGATAATAGCCAATTTTTACCTCGTGGCAACGCTGACCAGTTTGATTTAAAGGAAACTCATAGCAATGGCTTGGATTATGCAACAGGCATTTAATAGGCGCAAAGAGAAAAAAAAATCTATTGTTTCATTTTAAAAAAATATTATTTGATATATCAGAAATTCGTTGATTTGAGTGGACCCAGAACAAATTAGTCAGAAGTCATTTTGGGGGATTGCGAGTTATAGCCATTTTTTTTACTTGTTTTAAGACTCAGATACCAAATTTTTTCTTTTCAGTTTCGAAAACATTGAATTTTCGTTTTGTGGAAAACAAAATGTTTTGTTATCTCAGTTGGAAAATAGTTAAAGCAGCAGTAACTTGAAATCTCATGCATGATCCTAGCATCAGCATCATGTGGCACATTTTCTACCAGTGCACATGCTGAAAAGGGGTGTCCTTTTTGGGGACTCAATATCCCTTTTATTAGTTGTAAGACCTAAAGAATCAGGGATAACCAAGTTGCTGTTGTTTAACCTACATTGATTATAGGAAAAATTACATTCTATTGGAGGATTATTTCAATTTCCCTAGTTAAGATTTTCTCAGTAATTACCAGAAAGTCATGAAAGAATAGGGTTGAGAGTAACCTAGTTATTTTTAAAAGAACATGGAGAGAAATATACCTTGAACTGTAAAACCTCATATCAGATCAGGTTTATGAGAAAAATGACTGCCCATACATGTACTGGATTGGCCAGGAGAGTAATGAATGACGTAGCACAGAAAATTGTCCTCACTCAGTGTTTGCTGTTTTTAATTAATTTTGATTGCATCTCAGAGATGCCAAAAATGTGGTTTGAAAATTAGGGTATTTTCTTTCAAGACACTGTTTTATGCCATGTTTTTTAATTTACTGCGGTTGCCATAAAGCTAAAGAAAGTTTAAGTTGAAGAGTGGCCTAGTTCAGGTGGTATTAGTAACAAAGGGATTGCTTTGAGCCCAAAACATCATGC
The DNA here is from genome assembly GCA_038406235.1 of Peronia verruculata. Lineage (NCBI taxonomy): Eukaryota > Metazoa > Mollusca > Gastropoda > Systellommatophora > Onchidiidae > Peronia > Peronia verruculata. The sequence continues at coordinate 14,568 of JBCAUA010407781.1, read as the reverse complement.
ACACACCAAAGTTTTCTGGGTCAAGTTGACAGGAGAAAAAGTATTGCCCATACCAGCATTGGTTTGTTGAAGAGGGAAGCAGTGTCAGAAGCTATCCGTTTATGCTTGATCCTGCAGAGAATAATCCATGGGAATGATAATTATAATGGCCTTAAAGTATCATCAGAAACTATCAGTTTACACTGTATCTTTTCAGACAGTGACATAACACAGGAAGTTTCTCCTTTCCCCAACCCTGCAATAAAAGCAATAAAAGTTCAGGTCACCCTCTGGTAATACTAACCTCAGATGAATTGGGGAGGGGGGGGGGCATAGTTCAAAGCTGGAAAGAGATCACCTTTCACTACAGAGCCAGTCAGTCAGTCTCTCCTATTCATTCAATGGGAGACCTTCATAATAGTGAGTTCACAGTGAGCCTATTCACTTGGTCACACAATGGACTGTAGGTTGTAAAGATGGTGTGAGGTGTTGGAAGTCTTGATAGTGGAGGGGAGATAACAAGGTTGATTTACAGAGCTTAAGAAGAAGAAGAGAAGGGGGTACTTGAGAGATGGATAAAAAGATCAAAATGTTGGGCTATCCCAGGAGAGATGGATAAGATGATCAACATGTTGTGCTGTCAATAGATGCATTACTTTCAAGCCCCACATTTTCTCAGAACTAATTATATTGTGCTGGGAAAAATATTTTTACAGTTATCTGTTAAAATGGCCTGCACACCTAAATGCAGAACTTTTTAATTTTAAGTTGACTAGGGAAACCACTGCCACTATTATATACTAGTCAATGCCTGCCATCCACACCTACAATTCCAACACTGTGTTCAGGGTAATGGGATAGGTGTTCAAGATGAGATGTACAGTGTGACAAAAGACAAGACAATGGGGATGGAGACAAAGTAGGGCACAGTGAATCTGATACAAGTCAATTTTGAAAGTCTTATTCAAAGTTAAGTGCTATCTTTTTTTAACAAAAAAAAAAAGCACTATAACAGGCTGTTTAGGAACAGACTGTACTAATTTTGATAGGCTGATTTAAAAAATGCAAATGTTTTTTTTCAGTCTGATTACTTTGATTAAAATCCAATCTTTATATCTATGGTCTGACACCCCTCCTGCAGTGGTTTTAGTCACTGGTGCCTTGCTGTCTGGGAGGGCAGCACAACACTCAGACAAAAAATTCAAAGCAGGCTGAATATTTTGGCAGACAATTGGTCCGAATTAATTCCTTTATTTTGTATTTATTTATTTATTTTTTCTTATTTATTTATTTATTTTTTTTTAACATCTACACTGGGGTTTTGCTTTACCGATTACGTTTTTGAGTAGCACCATCGCTTCCATATGTAGGCAATCACAGTCTAGTTGTCCTGTCAGTGTTTGTTTTTTTTTTTTAAGTTCTAGTTTTTTATTTTTTTATTTTAGTTATTTATTTATTTATTTTAAATAAAAAATTATCCTGACATAAAGCCCAAATTTACAGCGTGCAGATGTTTTCATTGAAGATATAACAATTTGACCCCATGGTTTTGTAGATGCTTCATTTATTGTTTGGATGAATCATTTGAAATTTTATTGATTTTGTATGAAAATTTAAAAAATATATATATTTAGGCCTCATGCATGAAAATGCATACAAACCAAAATTATATTTTGAAACACAATGAAACGAAAAGACAATTTTCTTTACTACTTATTGGGAGAAAAGAAAGAAACATTATCAAGTAATGCTCACATGAAATAAAACACCTGCTGCTTCAGTGCTCACAGTGTAAAATATTTCTTGATTAAAAAAGCCCCTTTTATTAGAATTTTCTGAAGACTTTTGGCAAGGATAAATCATGTTTGGTTAAAAGGAAAGTCCTTCCCATAAAGCAATATAGTGGTCTCACTAAGAATATGGTCGTCGGGAGACAAAAAAAGTGGGCTCTTAGACAGACGGGTTTTTAGACGAATTGAAACGTTACGCAACCCATCTGACTACAAATTGTCTTCACTACTATGTTTAGTTGAGCATTACCATTATCATAGATTTATCTATAGGAATAAGTACTGCATTCTTCCCTGTGTGTGTTATAATTAGATGTAGCAATTCCTGATCTTTCTAGCACATAGTTACGTCAATATTGCTCAGCACTTAAATGCCATCTGAGGTTTCACATAACGGTATCATTGTTGAAAACATGATATTGCTATGCTACCCTGCGGATTATCGATTATCGCATGAGTGACTCTAGTGTTTACAGACCGACTGAAGGAGCAAAACAGTTGAGAATTCAGGAGGCTAAACTTACACCTGGTCCTCCTATCCACAAAGCTAATCATAAGTGCTGTCCCAGGTGTTGTCAAACAAAGAGATGGTTAGGAGTTAGTCAACAACATGGCCTGATTTATGCAGTCATACATTAACCATCTCTTCCACTCCTTTGTCTACCTGTTCCCTCCACCCCCTGTCTCCATTTTACTGCTCATCTAGCACTGAGCATCTCTCTCAAATGGAATTATAAGTACTTGGGTACCTTGGTCCGACACCACATGGGGCTCTTAGACTGATTTTTGTTATTTGGGAGCACCCAGAGTGGGTTCTTAGAAGGGTAAATTATAGAGGAAAAATTCCGTTTCTCACCAGAGGCGGGTTCTTAGGTGGAGGGTTCTTAGTAATCTTAGGTGGATGGTTCTTAGGCGGAGACTACTGTATCACCATTCCCAGCATTGAGTGGTATAACAAATAATTTTCAAAAATGGCATTTGTCACTTTTTGCCCTGAAACCCTTCATATGAAACCAAGTATGGAATAGTTTACATAGATTGATAGTTAATGAAATTGTTGATGCGTAATACTTATTATACACATAGATACAAAAATTGAACACAGGTTTAACAATCAACACTCTACCACAACTGTGAAGAAAATAAACATGAAATGGTAGTATAGCTGTACACCAATATTCAATAGCCTTATTAAAACTGTATCCAGAAATGATGGACCATTCCAGGAGTGGCCTAGGAAAATGTTTGCAGGGACTTAGGTCCTAGCCCATAATACCTTGAATGAAGACTGGTGCATAGCTCTTTAGAAAGCACCTCAATGACTTTTTTGTTTTTATCGTGTGCTTTTGAGGCCCTCTCTGCCACTGGCTTTAAGGTATTGAGGAAGAATCTACCACAACGAATCAAATGGCATTAATGATCTGTAATTGATTTTCATTAATAAGAGTGCATTTTGTTTTAAACTGTCACAGTGTTCAGAAAGAAAAAAAAAAGGACTGTTTTTAAAAGTGTGATCTTCTGATTTAAGCATTGATTTGTTTCACAGGCTGCAGATCAGCTGGCTGTCAGACAGAAGCGTAGGATCTATGATATCACAAATGTGCTGGAAGGTATTGGTCTGATTGAGAAAAAATCCAAGAACAGTATACAGTGGAAGTAAGTACAATGTGAATGTCATCCTTTGCAAATATGTGGACAAGAACTTTATTTGCCTTAAGGAATACAAGAAAAAATACATTGACCAGAAAATATGAATATGATAGAACTTCTTCCTTTGTGAAATCTGTATTGAATTCACTTTCTCATGAACTATTGTTATTCAAAACAGACACATATTTATGTGTAAGAAACACTGCAGCTGAAGATAAGGCTGTTCTGTAAGTTATTAATAAAACATTTCCTCACAGTAGTATAGGTTCCACTGTTATACTTACAATGTACACAAACTACACAGGGATTGTTTGTGTGATGCTCCCCCAAAAAATGCTCAAAAGTGTCATATTGAGTCACGCTGGCAAATAATGTATCCAGTAGTATTAAATAAATGACCTATATTTATATGATTTTTATTTCTTCAGTCCTATTTGTTTAAAATTTGCACTTTGTCTTATGTAGGATTCTGTCTGAATACTACATGTAGCTTTATTATTGCTTGTGTCTGCAGAGATATTTATTCTACATGTATGATTGTAGAACATCGAGAGTACTTCAAAGCCTCAAGAGATGAGGAGTGAGAGAAATGGCTTCTATTAGTATTTTTGTTATAATCATTATTATTGTTCTTGTTATAATTACTGTTATTTTGCTTGTGCCAGGGGTTCGGGACCAGGCAGCAACTCCAGGGATATCTCAGAGCGCCTGATGGGTCTGAAGAATGACCTGGCAGAATTGCGAGAACAGGAGCAGGAGTTGGACAAACACAAGCAATGGGTGCAGCAGAGCATCAAGAATGTCACAGACGAAGTCACAAACACACGGTATGTTGGCACTGAGCTCGTCCTTACATTGACAGCATAGTTTTTTTTTTTTGTTATTGTTGTTGTTTTGTGTTTTGAATAAAGGCATAAACATTTGACCCACATAACTGATTGCTTAAGCGAAAATAACATTAATACGTTAATTTTTTATTGTCATACCACTGATTTTCAGTCTGTGCACTGGCGTAGAATAGAAATATGGATTTAAAAAAGAGAAAGATGGGATAGTAGTCATTACCTCTCTTTATATTCTGAATTTACCAAGTTGTTGATATCAGATGTTGGACATACAGAAGACTATCCCTAGTGGATTGATGACTAGGTATAGAGTGCAGCCAAGCATTAAGAATGTTCCAAAGTCACCAAAACATGGTAACGTTTGGGAAAGAGTCAGCACTTCTGACTAGCACTAAGAGTGGCAGAATGGCACATGGTACAGTTTGGAATTAGAAAGCCAGGATATCATGGAAAGTGCTGGAAATAGATACTATATGAAAGAAAAAACAATGAGATTGGGACGTAATTCATTGAAAGTTGTTGGTAGTAAAGTATTCATAAAAGCACAGCTCAACTGATAATTGGTCTGGCACCTAATTCTTCTCTGTTCACAAGAGCTGTAGCTAAGGGGCCATTGAAAGTATCATCTGGCAGCAAAAATCACTGGGGGGGGAGGGGGGGGGAATAATAATTCCATGTATTTTCTTTCAGAAAATGACATTTTCTTTAATTTTGTTGTCTTCTTAAGGTCGCATTTTGTGTCTCATTTATGACAGCAGGATTTAGAAGGGCAGAGCTTGAGCCTATGAAAGGCTTGAAGCTTTCATAACTTTGTGAATGACATGGCAGTGACATTGTGATCATTATGACGTTTTCTTGTGTTTCCCCCCCTCCAACAGACTGGCCTTTGTGACCCATGAAGACATTTGTCACTGTTTCAAAGGAGATACTTTGCTGGCAGTTCAGGCTCCATCAGGGACACAGCTGGAAGTACCCATACCTGAAATTGTGAGTGCTTACCCACAGGAGATCTCCTGTTTTTGTTTCTTTGTTTGTTTGTGTGTTTTCTCTTTTCCTGTGTAATATATCTAATTCTTCAGCAGTGGTGGACAAAGTCCTATCCAGCCCTGACCCACCCAGAAGACACTCTTACAAAGACAACAGATTTTCTAATCTTATTGAAAGACATTGTAACGAGTTTGTTTTCTGCTTTGAGTTATTTTATCGTCGACAGTGATTTTATATCTTATCATGAGGATACCTCCGGGAAAAATAAAGGTTGAAACAGCACCTGTTTTTTTTTTTTTTTTTCTGTCTGCTCTTTGATATATGGCAAAATGATTTCTAAAGATCCTTTCCGCATTGGTGTTTGGAGTGCGATTTTTTTGTGGGGCGGAAGGGAAACATCATAAGTGATTTACTTCCGTGTTTGAAATGTAAATAGAATGTGGGGCGGATGCGGAAGCGAAATGTCATAAGTGATTTACTTCCGCGTTTGAAATGTAAACAATAGAATGTGGGACGGACGCAGAAGCGAAACGTCATAAGTGAATGACGTATTCACAATGCAGTGCTTGAAAAGGATCTCTGAAGTGGAGAAAATAAAGAAAACTTGAGCGCAATTAAAAAAAAAATAGCTTTCAGTACATCATACATCAGCTGTATAAAAAAAATATAGATGAAATCAATACTTCTTTTGAACCCAAACATGTTTCAAAAAAGCTTAACAGCTGTCAGCCACTGGCAGTACATATGTAATGCAAAGGTGAACATTTTGGCCTTGTAATTTTTTTTTTTTTTTTTTACTACAAATATCAGTCGTAATTTGAATGTTGGACTTTTAAGGGCATGTTCTACTAAAAAAAACTAATTTCACCTTTTTTTAGAGAAAAGATTTTTGCTTCATTTGCTGTTCACTGAGTGGCCAACAAGCAAAATTAAACATTTTTTTCTATCATTGTGTAATAATAATGGCCACCTTTTTGGATTTTTATTACATCTTTATTTGCGTATAACTTTGTGCCAGTTGTTCTGAAATTTGGCATGAAGCAAGTTAGGACAAACATAATGTACATTTTTGCGTAAAAGATTTGAAAATCGTGAATCCTGTCTCTCTCATCAGAACTTGATGTTTGTTTGCTTATTTACTTTTCATTAATTTTCTTTACTCAAACAGTGATTAAACAAAAATGAGTAATGACAATATTTGTTCTATAGAAATCTTCATTATATGATGACAAAGCAGCTGAGAAAATTTATCCTTTTTGGGTACAAAATAAAAGAAGTAGTTAAGTAGAGATTTTTCTGCAGAAAACTTTTTGTAAGATAATCAATAAATAGATTTGTCTTCAGTATGAACCTCGAAATTAAAGCAGAAACATGGAAAGGAGGCTCTCCTCACTTTCTTTTTACATGCTGATACTGTTTCACTCAAAGGCAAATTTGAAGTTTTTCATTTTGACCAAAAATCTGAAAAGTTTGCTCGCACATGCCCTTAACTGTTGATAAATATCACTGACTTGTGAAAGAAAAGAGACAACAGAGTAAGTGTGATTCCTTAAGAAGCTTTCGTGTAATGAAAATGTTAAGATTTTCATGCTTGACTCAAAGACAATTTAAATAACTTGTGGTCTATGGTCTGAAATGGCTGAAGCATTTCAGGAGTAAAACTGATCTGGTACAAATTGCTTCTTTTTTTTTTTTTTTAAATATCTTATGTGCACTGCCATATTTGCAACTTACAAGGGTAGCTTTGTGCTGTCTGTTTCTTCATTATCCCCGAAAAAGAACTAAGTTAAAAATATGTCCAACGTTTAGTTCCAACAGTAACTAAAACACAGGGGATGTGATGAAAAAATCTCGGGTCTACTCAAGACTTCAACAGTAACTAAAGCACAGGGGATGTAATTTTTAAAAAAAACAAAAAACCTCAGGTTTATTCAAAACTTCAGTTTGATCACTTAGTTTATTTTGCACTTCCACCCCCAAAAGTGGCACTGTTACAATGAACAACGTGGAGCGTGTGTTGATATATCAGTTGCCTTTGACTTATAGAGAAAACTCTGATGAGGACATTTTGCCTGACTTTTGATGCAGGGCCGCCTATTCCTTTTGATTCCATCTCTTTACTTTACCACTCCAGTTCCTCTTCCTAATCACAGTTATGCTGAAAGGGTTGACTTCAGGCTTAATCTAAACAAAGAGAGAGAGAGATAAGAATGAGATGAAAGGCACTCAAGTACAGGAAAGAAAGCGGAGGCAAAGTGATAACTGAAAAGATCACAAGGAGTTAAACTGAACATTGGCTTGCCTGATTAAAATGACAGATATTTCAACTTGCAGTCCAGAAGATCACAGAATCTTTTTGTATTTTCAATTTGGTCCTGTGTTGTTATCTGCATTAGTGCACTGGTAATAAGTTGATTTTTGCTGTAAGCTGGCTTGACTGATGGTGTTGTCAGGCAGCATAGCTTCAAGGAGAAAAAAATAGTCTACTCTAATCTTGGGTAGAGTGTTGAGGACGTGGAAGCACTAGTTAGCAGGTCCAAGTGTACACATAATAACACTTCCAAACACCATGAGAATTGACAGATCCTTTTCTTGGTAAAGAGTAGGTGGATTTTCATTTCAGTAAGGAAGTTGAATTGTGTCGTTATTGTTAGTGATATTCAGAAATTTGTGGACTTGTACCCCACCCCCACCCCACCCCCTTTTTTTTTCTGCTTTTTTTCTTTTCTAGTAGTAGGTTGTCTTGCATCAATTATTTAACTATTAGTGTTCAGTAGGTTAAAAGCGGTGAACTATAACTATGAGCTGCCAGGATGTGTTTGATATTGACTAGTATCTCAGGGATGTCAAATTTCCTACTTGAGTAGGATTTCCTACTTTTTGTCTGCCAGTAATTTCTCTGTTGGCTCCAAATCCGATATTACATACTGCAGTTTTACGTGTTGCTAAAGAGTATGCCAGGAACTTTTCCTACTTTTTCATACAGACAGATTGACATCCCTGGTATCTTTATTTCTCTTCACCCCAGGGTCCAGGTTTCAAGAAGAACTACCAGATTCACCTAACCAGTCAGAGTGGGCCTATCAATGTCCTGCTGGTGAACAAAGACTCGGATGAGTCTGAACCAGTGGTTGTGCCAGTGCCACCGCCCATGCAGCCTGGTGCTGGAGCAGAAGCTACAGGCACCAGTCAGTCTGAGAGCTCACAGAACCACAACCCTGACCCAGGCAAGCAGGCAGATAAAGGAGGAACAGTCACTCGGGGAAAGGTAAGGTGTAACCATCATTCAGCAGTATATCCTAAACTTCCTTTGACTTCATGATCAAATTATATATTTGCCAGGATGCTCTTGCAAGTGGGCTATTTATATGGTAGTTGTCAGTAAAACATTGCTTTTTTGTTTGTTTGTATCATCATGGTCATTCCACAATAGCTTTTGGTTGTACCTGTGCCACCTACCTGTAGTCTACATTATTGTTTTATTTTGGGAAGGGGGGGGGGGGGGGGGTAAACAAAAGGTAGGGGATGATTTCCTTGCGTAATATCCAAGCATAGGTTATGTGAATCTCTAAAACTTTTCATGGATTGCAAAGTTTTGGTGATATGTTAATTTAGTGTTATTGCAGATTCCTGGTGTTATATCCTAAACTTATTATTTCTGTTTGAGCATAAAATTTGGGTCAATTTTCCAATTTTTAGATTTTTTTTTTTTTTTAATTTAAATTAACATTGACAATCTCTGTGCAAATTTGCATGCATCTGTGTAATTCCAGCGTTCCCCAGTCAAGTCCCCGCTGAAACAGTCCCAAGCCACAGCCACTGTAGAGCCTCCCACTCGTATGGCCACCAGGTCCTCACCACGCAAAAACACAACAGACAGCCTCCTTAGCCAGCGTAAGTTGAAAATGCTTTCACATAAGCAAAGAAACTGATTTATTTTTTTTTTTTTTCTGGTCACATGTCTGTCATAGCATGTTGATCCATCTGTTTTGCAACTTACCCAAGTACAACAGAAATGATGAGATGAAGCTTTATTGTCCACTTGGGTGACTATTTTCATTTTTAAGTTTTGCAATACGGAACCATATTTAGAATTTGAGATAAAGATCTAGACTTGTTTAATTTTGTTACCTTGTAGAATTAAATATCTTTCTTATATTTGTTACCTTGTAAAATATATTTCTAATTCGCTGAACCCCAAAGTCGACTAAAGCTGATTGCAATACAGGGCCCCCAAGCTCTGATATTGACTAAAATTGATTCCTTTAATTGTTGTGTAGATCTGTTCTCTAGATTTAGTGGTTTAATACTTTTCTGAAAATTAAAAAATTGATGATTTTTTTTTTTTTTTTAGTCAGATCCAAAAGCAAAAACTATTCAAGAAAATACAAAACAGGAGTATGTTTGTGTGCAGAAATTGAAAGCAATATTTTATTGTTATGGCATCTGTGAATAATAGAAACCACTGCAAAATGCTTAGTACACAGAGATTGACTTGGTCTGACAGGACCGGGGTTCAGTGATTAATAGGAAGACTGTCTGAAATTTATAGGCCTGGTAGATTTGCTGAACATTGAAATCAAAGTGTTGCTCACATTGAAATCTGTTTCAAATAGAAATCAACCTGATGTCATCAAAAACATGGATAATAGAAGCTGTAAGCCACTGGTATGGCAAAATAAGTCCATTTTCTTGTCAGGTGTGACACAGGTATAAATATGAGATGCGACTCGATGAAATCGGGCGCTCATCAAAATGAGGCGACCAGAGAAATCATGTTTTTCAACAGTAAAGGAATTTTTAACATATTTTTTTTTTCTTTACAAAACCCATCTATATCAATCTAATGATGCTTTTCAGGGTTAAATTTGCTGAAGTAGGTTGAGTAAAGGCCACAAAATTGCCATCTAGCGGCATGGGCCATCAAAGATTTAATAAGGATTTACAAAAGTGACCTGCCATTTTCTCATTAAATTGAGCTGCAGCAATAGGTCACCCCCCATCATCGTTAATTGCCAGTAGCTGGACTTAGGTGGAACAAAAAATTTTTCACACGCAGAAAAGGAAATGAATAAGCTTAACTTTGGTACCAATAACACCATGTGCTCAAAATTTGACGAGAGCCTGATGTCATCGTGTCACATCTCATGTTTAAGAATCTCATATGAAGAGCTCACCAGTGTTATGCAAGAATAATAGCCTTGGCATTGGTTTTGCATGTTGTGGGAATTGTATGAAAAATTTTGTGTCTTATTTCAGCATCCACATCCTCTGCCTCAGCATCTGCAGCTTCCACATCAGCAGAGCCTGGCATGGATATGTTCAACCCAGACATTCTCTTTGATAAAGGTAATTTATTAATCTAATCGTCCAACTTAGGCAGGTGGTGTTTTGTGGACTAGATTTTTTTTTAAAGTTGGCATTTTTTTTCAGGACTGCCATTGCATAATATGCCCAACATAGCCCTAATGGCATATTGCTACCATGCAGTCTTAGTATTGTATCTAAATGCAAAAAGGTATTTGAATGAGCACTGTGTCTCATTCTGACCTTTACTTTATCCTAAAGCTAAGCTATATTCTTACTTTTTAACAAACCTGCACTCGAAATCTAATCTGGATTCTGGTGCCTGGTGTGGTTTAGTTTGATACTTGTCTTTCTGGAGTAAGAGTCCAGATCTGGAATCAACAGGGTCTAATCCAATGTCTTGAATCAAACCATGTGGTTTGATTGGTCGAAAAGATATGCCTGGTTGCAATAGGCCACTGGGTTTATTTTGATGACATAGTCACAATGGTCTTTTTTGTTTTTGTGTAGTTTTTATTATCTCCAATTGGTGCTAGGCCTTTATTTTTCACATGATTGCGATTTTCTCAAAAACTTCTTGATGATGTGATTAAATTCTTACTGTTTATACTGTATAAAAACATAGCTGCCAACCAATATGGAAAAAACATATTTAGTACGTTTTTTTTACCCCAGAGTACGGAAATCTGTATTGGCCTGAGAAAGTAGTAGGCCATAGGACTACATGAATTAATCAACGGTCAAAATTTGGCAAACGCAAGAATGTGTATTAACCCTTTCCTATTAATATTGTCAGATTTGGCAAAGTGCACCATGAAGTTTTATCACTAGTATACCAGCGATTGGGTGTGTGTTTTTTTTTTTTTTTTTCAATGTCAGAATAAGTATGGAAAGTGTTTCTAACCACAGAAGAGTGACATCCTGTTCGAGATAAGCCAGATTTGAAGAAGTTTGTGTTACATTCAAAGTTTTTCTGTGAATATAGCTAAGAAAATGGCAAAAGGAAAGGTCAGCAATGATGAGGAGTCGGATAGTGAGATGTCTTGGAATTAATTTGGTGGAGATTTTGCAAATAATGTGACAGTTGACTCCGAAAGTGACAGTAAGAGTGCTACTGATGATCTCAGGAGTGTTCAGAGTGGCGGTAGTGCCAGCAGTGAGGACAAAGGGATTGGATACCACGCCCAAATCCTAACCCCCTTTTTTAGTTTTTGTGATTTTCTCTGCAGAAACTTTTTCCTAGAGAATTTATGAACTATTAACTATTATGAACTCTTACAGACAAGTAGGAGCATATTGGAATCTTTTTTAAGCATGAAAGGTTTGATTTTTTTGGTTATAGTTTTCATGTTTTACTCTCTTGTGAATGGGGGTTCCCTCATGGTGTGTACACTCAGCACCTTTTTTTTTTTTTTTTTGGAAAGGTTGGCAGCTATGTAAAAGAGCAGACTGTGAGCCCTAATGGTATTGACATCGTCATATGTAGGCAAAGATACAAAATATTCTAAGCAAAAATTACAGAACTTACCTTACACAGACAGGTTCATAGGATGATTAAATTTATATGCATGCAGGGATGTCGAATTTCCGACTTTAGTCAGAATTCTGACTTTTTGAGGATAAGGCGAGAGGGATCAGGCAATAATTTGCATAAATGTACTGTGAATGTTCCCAGCACCGTGCCTTCAAGTGGGCCATGTGTTCAAAGGGGGCGGTTAGGGTGGAGCGGGGGCCGAGAAGTCAGTGTTGAGTAGCAGCAATGCCGATGGATTATCAAGCATCTTCGTGTTAGTACAGGTAGACATGGTCAAATGCACATTTCCGTACTATAACTATTATGATGCTTCGTGTGCAGACAGCTCGAGGTGTTGCGCTTAGCTCCAGTGAGGCAATCACTGTCAATCACTGCGTGGCAGTATAGCTCTAGTCAGTACATGTATTTACATTGTGCTCTTTCACCTGCGGTTGACTAGCTTTATTTTATAGACTAGATCTATGCAATGGCTTCCTCTAACCCACTGAAGAGAAAAAAGATGGCTCTTTCCATTGAGTCGAAAATTAAATGCTACAGGAAATAGACAGAAGTGCAATGTCCAAGAAGGCCATAGATGAAAAGTATGGCATTCCCCCAAATACACTCGGTGATATTAAAACATCGGGAACATGTGGAGAAAGCGGTAGCTTCCTCAACTTTTTTTTTTTCCTCATAGGTAATTCAGGAGTTGTTTCCCTTGTCACAAAAATGGAAGACGAACTCTCATAAATCAAACCCATGAGGATGGTCCCGGCAAATTCGATTTAAGCAGACTCGATTGTATTGGCATTTGTAACCAATGGATAATTTTGGATCATTTCTATATGAAGAGATAGGAAAAAGTAGCTTTTAATACCAGATGAGAACCCACGGCCCTTGTGGGAGACTGTTTAGACACAGATCAAACCTATACGGCTGTGCACCTCGATGGTGGTAGACTGTTTTGGATGATTGAACTGAATATAACTCAAAAGAAATATTTTGTTTATAATAGCATCAAACACGGTAAGCTTTTTTGGCTTTATGCTAGTAGAAACCCAGATCCTTATGCAATAATGTTGTGTTCCATATTTCATATGGGATATATTCAGTGGTTTTCTAGTCCATAAACCTTTTATGGGTTTTGGTTGCGGATGTCATGGATGTCAAATTTTCAGCTTTAGTCGGGATTCTGTCATTTTTTGTTTGTCAGCGATTTTCCTATTTTTGACCAATCAGTTGCTGACTTTTGCTGAATTCAGAAAGGCAATCACAGTTTTTTAGTAATTTACAATGAGATACAAGTCTCGCACGATGACACTGAAACTGGAAGTGCCATAGACTTTTGCACATGCTTCAGACAGAGTGAAACTGTTGTTTGGTGGGTGTTTGGAGATCGAAGTTCATAGCGCTGAGTTTATCACAAACAACATGCAGTTGAGTGGTCATGTGAGAGTTCTTGATGGAAATTCAGCACATCAGAGTATTGACAGTGATAAATAACAGTGGTCTTGAAGAGACAGAAGAGGGCTGGCATTTGCGATGTAGATCTAGATATAGAAAATGCATTTGGTAAATGCTTGGAAACTACATGATGATGGCACTGCATGTGAGATCTTTTCAGTTCTTAGAATGTCCACCAGTTCTGTAATCTTACAGATCAGGACCTTGTGAAAACTTGCATACATCCCTCAAAACAATGGAAAAATTCTGCTTATATGAAAAGCGTAGATTTTTTCAGAAGTATCTTACATAGTAACCTGACAGTACTAGACCGCCATGTTAAAATACTTGAGCCACTTGCGCTGAATCCTCTATATTTACTGGAAGGGCATCTGCTTGTCAGAACAAAAAATTCATTGTGCTCCATGTTATTACTGTACATACATGGGAAATGACAGGCAGTCGACCGAGCCTCTTTGTGAGACCTGTGAAAAGTTTCATGCTGAAATTTTTTAAATGACCTGTCACCCCAAAAATAGGAAAATCCTTCAAAAGCTAGCTAGTGTTCCTAGAAAGAGAAAGCGGGATAAAGAAACAGTGAATTATATTGTTGAACATTCACCTTCAACTCTCAGACAGAAATAGAGACATAGGAATTGTATTTTTTTGAGTAAATAACTTTATTGCATACTTTATAATGACTGTGTCATATCTGCCACTTTTTTCTTTTTGAAAACCATGACCTATTTCCAAAGTCATTCAACATGAACTACCAAAGATATAGGCCTGCTACTAGATTTTTCTTAGCATTTGTGTATTAAAATAATGAGAAGACTGAATGAATAGTTTTCTCTATGTGACTCCCCACTGAAATGTTACCACTGGACACAGAGGAAAAAAAAGAGTTAATGGCTGACAGGACATGCATTTTATTTTAAGCTCTCATGCTATACATCTTATCATAAAAGCACTTGATATATATATATCAAATATAAGGGAATTGAATGTAGAAAACAACTGTGAGCATTATATTGACATAGGGTGAGTAGTTTTC
>JBCAUA010407671.1:0-18016 GCA_038406235.1 Peronia verruculata | reverse complement strand
ACATGTTAGTGTTAGGGTGGACTTGCGCTGGTCGAGGGTCCCAGCAGGTTAAGCCAGCGGGGTTGTTCTATTATTTGTTATATACGGATTACGGATCCTGGGGTAACAAACGAAAAATCGCCGACAGATTGACATCCCTGATTAAGTATTATGGATTCATCTTTGCTCTTGACTTGGTGTCTGAATAGTTTGTTTGTGTGTGTCCAGGTTGTGACCAGCCCCCAGCCCATGAATGCAAACAGACCAGATGAGGATGGTGACACTGGTGCTGCTGCCGCTGCAGATGTGGCTGACACAAGTAGCGATGATGATGGGACCAATGAGGAGGAATTCAAAGATGTGGGCCAAGGAGGGGCAGATGGGGACATTGACGACAAAGAAACCACAGGAGATGACCAGTGATACAGATTTATCAGACTAGAACAGTGATTTCTTTGTTTTTATATGATTGCATTAGTTTTGCATTATGTTTCACCTGCAATGCGTGATTCTTTTAAAAATTAGTTTGGTTTTTTTTTTTTTTTTCAGTTTATAGAAAATTAGAGCAATAGATTAGTGACCAAGGTAGTTGCGAAGAAGTTCAGTTGTTTCACAGGTGGCCTATATCTGCTTATCACTGCTGTAAATAAATGTCACTGATGTATATACATAATAATATAAAACAAAATAAAACAAAATATGTACACTGTTTCATAAAGTGCACTTTTTTTTTACAGGCTTCTTTAATCGCCCCACCTTACAAACTCCTTCATTTACTTCAGGTGACCTGATTGAGGAACAAGTATTCATGCTCAGGGTTATATCTGTAAACATTTAGTTGCAATGTTTTCAGCTTTCCTGCCTCCAGAGGGATTTTGTCTTTCCTCTTTCGATTCTGTGGTTCTATTTTTTAAATGCAGAAAGCAGAAATTCTTTGTAAGAATGATGTGTAGTTGTAGTTTCTGGATATCAATTTTTCCTCTCAATCAAGGATTGTTCCAAGTACTTTTTTTTTAAATAATTATTATATGATATTCGTCATCTTTTGATTTGTTTGGTGCTATAAATGTTTTGGCTCATTTCATAATGGCTTACAGTTGGCTGGAATTCTCCTGTATTGTTCTCCCTTTTACATATCATGGTGTAGCTTGCAATGTGCATGTACACACAAGTATAGGAAGATCTAAGCCTTTTAAATTTTTTTTTTTCAGTTGCACTATGTGAATATGTGTGAACTTAGTTTCATTCAATGATTTTTTTATGTAGAGAGGAAAGAAAAAGTGAAATTTTGGTCATGAAATAATGAAGGCAGGGAAGCTTTTTTTTTTTTTTTTTCCTTAATCGTGATCTTTTATCTTTATTGTTTGTGATATGCAGATCTATGAATAAGAAAGCTAGTCTGGAATTGGCGAAAATATCGCATTCCATTGTATTCAAACATAAAGGATGCAAGTAGATGAGGCAGCTCATGAAGTTACCATTGCATCGTAGCCATAACAGAAGTACCCAATTTATTTTTAGTTATTTTGAGAAAGATCAGCAAACACAGCTCGCTTTGCCTGAGTCTAAAAAATTTTTTGCCAATTTCTTTTTGCAGATGAGCTGTACTAATTTTTTTCCCAATGATCTATGATCCATACGTATAGCACAGGACATTTAGTTAAAAACTTCCCCCAAAAATGACTTGGGCACTTGTGTTTTGACTGCGGTGCTTATAATGTAAACATGTACAAGTGTGTCTAGAACTGCAGCTTTGTCTTCATTTTGCTTTGAATATTTTGTGCCAATAGCTAGAGTAGATGTTTTGTCTGTGAGATTTTCAACAAGTATCTGTATACATTGATAATTTGCTTGAACTGGTTTGTGATGTCAGTTGAGTCCACATATTTCCAGTATGCACATACAGTGATATGTAGGTAGCAAAGCTATATATAAAGAAAACATTAACTTCCACATAGTAAATTTGCTTATGCATTGTAATCATATTATTGAAGAGGATCCAACCTGGTTTTGTTTTGTAAGTTTAGAGAAAGTTGTTTTTTGTTTGGTTGTACATAGGCTGTATCATTATATATTTAACATAATGTTTATCCCAACCATATGTAAGTTTACTTCATCATAATGAAAAGTTGTTTCCACCACTCTGTACCAATATGAAACTACACAAGCCTGTACAGCATGGCATTTATCATATAATGTTCTTCCCTCCCTCTCTCTCTCTGCTAAGCTGCTCATTCAGCTGACCACCCTTTTTAAATGTGACATTTATTGTTAGAATAGCTCAGGATTGCAATGTTGAATAACTTGGTTTCTCTAATTTGCATTTTTACTTTTGTCTTTCTCCCTCATTTGGCCACCTTGGAGACTAAATTTTGAAATTTAGCAAGTACATAGTCTTATTGACCTAGCGTTGAAGTCAGTGCATTAGTCTCAGTGCTGCAGCTTAAACTTGTGATTTCAAAGACTGAAAGGTCAGCTGATAGTTGACATTTACGCCCTTAAACCTCCTGTTGACATCCTAAAGATAATGTGTTATATACAGAGATCCCTCCACCCAAAATATTTTGACAGTCACAGGTTGTTTTTTGTTTGGCTGTTATAAGGAAACATTTTTTTGCACCAGTGTAGCAGAAGATTTCATTTTTTTACAACCGCTAAGAAATGTGGTTGACTGATTCTCTAGATACATGTAGTCTAAATAGTTGAAGTAATTTATGGGACATGTTTGCTTTGTGTTCAGAAGTTTCAAAACTATTCAGTTCATCGAAATGTCATTAACTTTTTTGCCAAATAATGTGCATACTTGCCTACACAGTGAAAATCATAAATCAAATATTGTCTCAGTATAATGTTTTGCCTGTGGCTATTTGAAGTATTTCGACACGTCTTTTTCAAAAAAGGCATCCCCAGGTAGCTGAGAATGCGCAAACTTCATAGTGCAACATGATTGTATACTACAAAGTTTGATTTTTGCTTTGCTGCAGCAGAATATTTGGTTGAATTTGTTTTGTTTATTATGAAATTGAATTTGTTTTGTTTATTATGAAATATAAATAAGTTTTCAACATCATCAGTGCTAATTAAAGACTATGTTTATAACTGACTGTCAAACCACAATCACTGAGACATAAGAAAACACTAAAAGTTAAATTTGCAAAGTAAGCCTGAGTTGGATAAAGCAAGAAGCTACATACAAAATTTTAATATATTGATGTTTTTTTGTTTTGTTTTTTTTTTTCAATTTTCAATTATTAAATTTTGGTTCTGCATATTACACAATGTATATTTGTTTAGTTTGAATTTATTAATTAGAAGCCTCTGCAATAGAACAAAACTGAAATAGTGTTTTAAAAAAAGTCAATCCTTGTCTTCAATCCTTAATCATGCTTTTTTACTGCCTTCTCATGTATTCAAAGATACAGCAACAAAAAAAAAAAGTAATAAAATGATGTATTCATCAAATTATCATTTGTCCTTTGTGATGGTCATTATATGAACAAGATGTGTTGACATTGAAGAGTAGTATTGTAGTTGTAGTTTTTCTAGTCCAATTTCTGACACAGTCACCATACAAAGAAGTAATGTTTCAAACTGCTGAAACTGTTCACACAAGAAAAGAAGACTGGTTTTATTCTGTTGTTTGTTTCATGTTTGTTTTTCTTTCCATGACAAATATCACATACAAAAAAAGAAAAAGGATACATTATAAAATTTCATAGCATCCACTGACATAGAGAAGGAGGAAATTTTTTTTTTTTTGTGTGTGAAAACAGTTTGACATCACTGCTATAATTCCTGAATATGGGTAAAAAACATTGTCATTGAGAAATGGACCTCCAGAGGCACACTCTCCCACTTTGCTCTCTCTCAGAGATGATCATTTGCAAATAATACCAAACTAGGCAGGAAAGTGGTTGTTACTTCAGAAGAATATCTGATATACATATACTCACAGGGTACATAAAAGAAAAAAAAAAAAAAACATGAAATGCAGTGAAATCTTAAAATCCAAATGACCCATTTTTTATACCTGACAGATCATAAATTGTCTTCAAATTGTCAGGATGCTTATTCTTAACGATTAAATTACCAGACAATTTAGCCAGGTATGAGATGATAAACCACCGAACTTGAAGGTCATTATTTTGAAAGTGAACAAAATATAATTTATCAGTATATGGTAAATGATAATAGATTCTGGGACTGAAAAAAAAAATTAATTTAGTAAATAATTTATATTGTGAAAGTAAAATTTTGTATCCAGATTCTCAAATAAATACTAAACGAAAGAAAAAACATTCTCCAAGCTCTGATTTTTTGCAACATAAATGAGTAAATACTGAAGATAAAACAGCCTGGAGACATCCACTTTTCTACATGGTGTACAACAACATCTGAGGTAATAAAGTATAACAGTGGATTCTGACAGAAAGGTAGATACGTGGGACATTAATAAGAATGAGAATGGCACTGCAACTTCTAAACTGTGGACTGATAACATGTAAAAGTGAACTCAATGAAACAAAACAGAATTCTGATGGGTTACATGAAGAACATTACAGGTGCTCTGTGACAAATCACTCAATACCGCCCAGGGCCTAAACACCGTTGAGTTTTCACATAATGGTAGTGTTGTTGAAAACATGGTATTGCTATGCTACCCCTTGGATAATCGAACGAGTGACTCAAGTGTTTACAGACCGACCGAATGAGGAAAAGAGCTGACCAGTCAGGAGGCTAAACTTACACTTCCCTATCCACAAAGCCAATCACAAGCGCTGTCCCACGTGTTGTCGAACAAAGAAATGGTTATGGGTTAGTCAACAGCGTGGCCTGATTATGCAGTCATACATCAACCATCACTTCCACTCCTTTATCTACCTGTTCCCTCCACCCCTATCCCCATTTTACTGCACATCTAGCATTTTGCATTTCTCTTAAGTGGACAGTATGATGTGGAATTATACAGTAAGTACTCGGGTATTTTGGTCGGACACCAGGCTCTTAGACAGATTTTTATATTTGGAAGCGGCTGGAACAGGTTCTTAGAGGGGTAAATTATAGAGGAAAAATTTCTGTTTTCCAGCAGAGGCGGGTTCTTAGGCGGACCGGGCTCTTAGACTGAGGGTTCTTTGGCGGAGACCGCTGTACTTGGACATGGCTTTTTCTCAGAAAAAAGTTTCTGTTTCATTCGTTATATAATACATGTTTTCAAAATTAGGATGTGCTTTTCCATAGTTTGTTAAACTGTGTCTATGATAGTCTTATTTTTGAGGATGAATGACCAAAAATGTGGGAATTTAATCATAATGATGGTCATTGTTTTATATGTTTTGTAGATTCAAGATTGACATGGCGTTTGCCCAAAATTTTCCCCAAGCATTAATCTTCATTTCATTAGGTTTTGCCCATGGACAAGGAAACCTTGAAATGGTGCACTTGTTTATTTATGTTCTTAATTGTCTTTTAACCCTCTCATACTAACCCCAGTGGTATGTTACTCCCAACAGGCAAATAGCAAGGCCCAGAATTACCAACAAGAAAGAGATGGCGGAGGAGAGGCAGCAAGAAGAGAAAGAGGAGAGGACTCTCTTGCTAACAGATACAATTACCAAGAAGTGAAGAAGCAGCTGGCAGAGGAGCGGAGAAAGGAATACAATGATTACTTACGTTCAAAGGTAAATATACATTTGACAAAATGTTCTTGAGTAATAAAAAGTACTAGTGAGACTATATTTTGGTGGAATACTGGACTAATCACAAGTTCTGGGCCACATACGGTAGTTTACATTGCTTCATATAGTTTTCAATCAATTCATTATCAGTTCAAGATTCCACTTAAGTTGAAATTGCTTGTAACAGAAAATTGTATCTATTATTAATAAAAAATCCAGAATGTTCACTTGGCTTTATATGAAATGAGGAAATAATGTAACTTTTTCTTGGAATTGGAATATTCTTGTTGAGATAAGTATTTTCATTTTTGTTCTCACATAGATTATGGCATGATATTACAATGTTTTGCTCTTAATTTTTGTTAGGCAAATGCCAAGTCCTCTTCGCAAGAGAATGAAATAGATGCACCAAAGATAATCCCGTTTGACCGTGCAGAGGAAGACAAACAACGGCTGAGAATTTTGGAGGAGGAGAGAAGAAGAGAGTACCAACAGTTGAGACAACAGGTCAGTGGAGCACAGTTTAACAATCCTGTCACATAACAGTGCATGTCACTCTTTTTTTCTTTTTTTATTTCATGTCCCTCAGTTGTTTTTCATACTATGATTGCAGCCAGGCAATAGTATTAACTCACCTCTAGCCACACCCAAACTTTTTCTTGTTGCTCATAGAAAAAATACCTAACACTGAAGGACTGAGTTACTACTATTATGTAGAACCTTAATTTGTAAATTTGTATGGGAAAAAAGCTTTCAGCAGGTTTCACTGTAGCCAAAGATATCGCAGATTGAAACTGCATGGGTAGCACTGGCTGGAATCAGAGGAAAAATGGCAAAAATGAACAATTTAGCTAAAAAGTTTATGGGTTCACCTCACAACATCCTGACATTCTTATACTCTGTCCTGAAAAGCCAAATTTTCATATTCAGAGATGATTGCTGTTCTTTCAGTTTGTGTAAGATAATATAACATGAAGATTGATATTAGGCCACCCTCATCATATTTGCCTCATGATTTCTTTGAATCAAGCTAAATGTAGCTCATTATGGCTGTATTGTAAAACATCTATAAATACTTTCACCCTGAATACTAATATATTTGTCCCCCCCCCCCCCCCCTCGACACAATCTTAATGAAAGTAAGACTTCGACTAGGTTCCTAATATAATAATGCTGCATGATGTCAAATGTCTTGTGACCAGAGCAAATGAGTCTGAAGTCATGCCGGGCAATGAAGATATACGGCCATGTTTGGTTGTTCTTAACTACTTTCTGACTAAGATACTAAATTTTTTTGTTTGTTTTCACAAAACGACAATTTAACCTTTTTTTCATCTGAAAAAAAAGAAATATTTTGGTATCATAGTAGGAAAATAGTAAAAAAAAACAATAAAAAATGGCTGTGACTTGAACTCACCTGGCACAAGTTCTGACTCATTTGCCCTGGGCGCAAGACATATGTATTTATTATATGAGATTAAGAAATGAGGGATTGGCGGTGTTAAGGTCAGAGACAAGTGTTGATAGACACTTATAGCAGATTGAAATATTTCACACTGATTTTTCTTTCTCATGTGCGAACATAGCAAATGGATGATAAGAGAGTACGAAGACCACCAACTCCTGAAGGCACATATGGACTGCCAGTTGGAGAATATGAGAAACAAAAGCAGAAAGAACAGGAACAAAGGCAATACAGGGAAATGTTACAAAAAGTAAGTCTATTCACTGTGTGTTTTGTGTAGTATTTTTAATTTTGAGACAGCAAATGATGATAGGAAGCAAAGGAAAGGAGGAACTTGTCAATGGACTGATTCAGCTCTTTGAATTGTCCATCTACGAGAAATTTCAGATTTGTTTCTATAGATTTATATAGAGCAGCTATGTTGGGTATTGTTTTGTTTTCAAAGATTATCTTTGTGCCTGCATATGTCTATCTGAACTTTATTTGTATTAAAGCATATTTTCTCAGGACAACTTACATATTAAAAGTATACTGGAACGACCACACGTATTCATTAAGAGTGATGATCATGCATGTATTTTATGCCTACTATAATTTCTTAATGTTATTATCCATTTCACAGCAACAAGAAGAACAAAAACGCATAGTACTGATCCAGGAGATGGGTGTTCCCCCAGACAAAGCATCTGCTCTCCTAGAGGCAGACAGACAGAGGGAGGCAGAAAGAGCCCGAGCTAGACAGGAAGCCAATGAAAGGGCTGCTCAAGGGAGACAAGAAAGTCACAATGAGGGACCTGTAAGTATCTGCACAAAATTATAATGAGACATCGTCTGTGAAAGTTATCGTAAAAGTTGTTTTCCAAAGAAATGTGACAGTATTTTAAAACTTCATGGTACAATAAGTTGTAATATTGGTGTAACTATTTTCAGGAATAGTTTTTGTGAACAATAACTGAATAGCTTTTTCTTCCACTTTTTCTCTAATACTCATCGGTTTGGTAACTTTTAGGATTTTCATGTTCTTGTGGTCTTGAGTGTATCCCTTGTCATTCTGGTATTCAGACTTTTACTTTGAGTAAAACTGTGTCACAATACAGCTATCTATTCTATGTTTCTCCTACAACTTTACAGGAAAACAACAGTAGAAACAGAGCTCCACGAGTCACCTTTGAACCCCCTTGGGGCACCAGCCCAGATCATCAGCCCCCGCAGCAACAGCGTCAAGACTACAACAGCAACAACAACAACAATTTTCCATCACGTGAAAGCTCCGCAGTGGGGGACCAGGTAGAGTTGTAATGACTCTCTAACATACTGTGAAAACTTACTGTGTACTTAACATTTCCTGCAGCAGTTTGGGCATGATAATGTGGATTCTGTAACATAGCAGGTTGTGAAAATTAGTTTAAATTTTTGTTCATGGTTTCTATATTATAACATATATTATTATTAGATGAAAATACAAGAAGCAAAATGTCTGATGCAACATTTGTTTTGAGAATTTAATTTCCAACAACTTATAGCAGTCAGCAATCACAGAATTAAAAAAAAAAACAAGAGAGTAAACATACAGAGGCCTTGGCAATATACAAATTTATTTATTTTGGGGATTAACATCAAGCTCTGCTTGAATTGGTATTTCCCCATAATTCTAAATGTGACCTACGTAGGCATTCATTTGTAAAATTTCGGCTTTTACAACTTTCTGAAATTGTTGCCATTACTCCAAGCATAATTTACCTTATCATACATGTATTCTTTATCAAAACTGCTGTAGTATTTTTTTGTTTTGTTTTTTATTAAAGTGTGAAGATAAGGATCAGATAAGATTCAAAATACATGAAAGGGACTTTTTATGTTCCATAAATAGTTTCAAGTGAGATGAAATTGAAAACCAAGAATTAGAAATGAAAATTTAATATGATAGTACTTGAATGCAGATTTCTTGCCTTAGTATTACAACAGTTTAATACTAACTTAATTCATGTGAAAAAGAAATACGTTCATTTTCTTCTCTCTTTTTTGTTTATTTACCGATAGGCCTACCTTGTTTTTTTTTTTTTTGGTTGTTACAAAACTAATCACATCAAATATTAACAGTAAAAAATGGGTGGAAAACATCTATCGATGACTGTAGTCTCAAGAATTCAATCACTTGATTTCAACTGTTATCATGCAAGGGTGACCTGAAGTGCTTAGAGATAAAAAGAGAGTTGTCTCCCTTTTTATTCCAACCACTCAGAAGACAGGCCAATTCCTCTGCTTGACTGAGGGTTTTTACTCACGTTGTGTGAAGCATGGGATAAAAGCAAATTTTTCTGTCATTGCTGTTGCAACACTTGATGTAAATTAAATTGAAGGATACATTTTAAGAAAGCTGTCTCAGTAGTCCTATTGCACAATTGGGTGTACCAAGCCATGGGAAATAATCGCTTTGATGTTAAGAAAGATGCTGTACATAGTAGGAGTTGTATAGACCTGTGGGGTTTTTTTTTTTTTGTTTTTTGTTTTTTTTTTGCATAAAAATAAAATGAAATAGAAGAAAGTTCTGCTGCAATATGAAAATCCGCCCAGTTCTTATCATGCCCTTCTGCTGTTTAATTCTCTTACGGCACATCTTTTGGTTTTCATTTGACTTCATATGACTTTCTTCATTTTTTTTTTTCAGTGGATTATGTTTAACCCATTAATACACAGTTCCAGTTTTTGCATTCTGTCCTTCCCCTATTCCCATCCCATATGTCTTTGACTTATTAGAAAATATCTTAAACTGATTGTGAAATTAAATATTTCTTGCTGGTCTAGTTTTGATGCTCTCACATTATTATATAAGCAAGAATCCAGCTGCATCATCATGTAATTTTAAACAGGTTGTCCAGGATTACTTTTTAAAAAACAATTGTCACTCTTTTCAGGTTTATATATAATAATTCATGTACCCAGTTAGACCTGGTTATGTCAGTGGCAATCACTGTATGATTTAAGCTTTTAAAGTTTTTTCCCCATTGTATTTCCTGTTTTTGCATTTTTTTTTTTTAAAGGTGTCTTTTGTGTTTGAATTTTTTCAGTCATGTCCATATTGCGACTATATTTTTTTGCCATGAGGAATGTAGTATGTATTAGTATGAAGACTATGATGACATTTTGTCATTGTCATGGAATTGAATTCATTATTTTAATGGAGCTTATGCGGGAAGAAATGATGCAATTATGTATGAACATATGATTTTATCTAGTGACATGCTAAACTATTTAATATTTGTTTTGTTAATTTTGTTTTGGTAACCATTCATGACATAGTTTGTAGTATACTTAATGTGCAACTGTTTTTTTTTTTTTTTTGTATGTTTTTTTTTTTTTTTTACTTTGTAGAAATGTAATCCTTTTTAGATGTGCATATCAAGCAAGAATTACTGTATAGTGTGAGCTGACAGTGTTCTAACATTAGTTTTTTCTAGTATCATAAAAACCATTGTGAAATTGTGATTTTAAAAAAAAAATTTTTTTGTGATTGTGCTTTCTGAAATTAACTCTATCATATAGTTTTCTGAATTCAGTCAGAAATAATTTGTGTGAAACTGTGTCAAATGCATATCTCTACCATGAGTTATGTGATTCTCATTTGTGACGTTCTCCATAGTTGTTATTGTCTGGGATTTAAAATGACTTAACAGCAAGTAATGAATCGTCTTCGGGATATTTGAGAAGCATGTTGTCTTACTATATTTAATTGTATTTGTTGGTTCATGGTCATTGTTTTTTTTCTATCTTTTTAATTGTAATCATCATTGTAATGTTTATCAAGCAAAATGATGTTCTAGCATTTGCTTGTTTGTGTGTTCATGCAAACTGCCTGTAAAGCTACTGGCTGTGTTTTTGAAAATGTTAAAGTACTATGTGCACATCATGAAACTACATGGCTTGCAGTGGATACAAATTTTTGTATTTTGACCAGTAATTGAAGAAAAACTTTTTTTTTTCATCATTCCAGTTCTTTTTAACATCCCTTTCATCCATATTTTAAAAAAAAAAAAATTGATATATTTTTTTGTCTTCTGTTTCTGCATCTTACACTTGTCAGTATTTTTATCTCCTTTATTTTACCCAGTGAAAACCAAAACTGCAAACAGTCAACACTTTTCAAGCAACAATTCTCTTGCACATCTGCAAGGACAGTTTTGTCTCTCCTAGAGAGTAAAAAACACTCATATACTGTGTCGAACATTCTTAAACAAAATGTCTATCTCTCTTTCGTGCCTTCTTTCGCCGATACAGAGATGGATAATACATAATATGACTGCAGCTGTACTGTGCAAAAAATGTCAGCCTTTTGTATATGATTTTTTGTTCGTTCAGTAGTGAGAAATCACGGGATATACAGGTATTTGTGGCACAGTGAAATGGAATCATATATTTTGGTACATGTATTAATATCAGCAACAAAGATATGAGATATCTTGTGAGGTGTATCAACAGAGGCAATTAGTACACACATCCACACATCAATGCATAGCTTTCAAACAGCACTACTGTTATGTTAGGCTCTGTGCATTGTGCTCTTTGCCACAAGCACCTGGCATTATTGCACCTACACTTGAATAGTTGAGCACCTACAGCTTTCTTTTAACCTTTTTCCTTGAGGCTTAGTAGTTTGAACTATTTTTATCTCTTTATTCAAATTCTAATCATCAACCATTGTTGTGCCTGGACTCCTTGTCATCTTTTTTATTTTTGTATGTTTCTCTTAGATGAAGAGATGATATTACTTCTGGATTGTTTCTTCTCTTTTTATTCAGCTATTTCGATTATCTTTTTAAAGCTTTTTTATTATTTTTTTTTTAATTACACATAATTTTCTGCATAAAACTTTCACCATAGTCCTACTTTTAGGTTGTAGCAAATATGTACCAGCACATATTCTACAGGTACATTTTTAGATCATCCTTTTTACAGTTTGTCATTATTACCAGAATACATATCCAGAGATTCTTACAAAGTGGATCATGAAAGCAAAAGGTAGAGAAGGAAAATGCAGCCTTTTGTTAAGTTAAATATTTGCTCTTCATTGTCACTTACTGCTTTCTGTAATAATATTATATCTCTGAGGTAACAGTTTGTTTTGTTGGTCATCTTGTCTGTCTGGAACTTATATAAGGGCATTACTCAAGTCCTAGACTCTCTTTTGTTTGTGCCTGGGAATATTCTGTCTGTGCAAGTCAGACAAAAAGGAGGCTTGAAAATATCCCTTGAAATGGGAAGGTAAACAGAGGGATGGATGAATCATGGATTAGAATTTGTTATTTATTGTTTATTGTTGGTTTATAATTACCACTTCAACAGAGCTGCCTTGACTCAATCAATTATCAAAATTCTTGTAAGCTGTGCAACAGAATGGTGTCCTTTAACTTCAGCACATTGTACAGCGAGTGGTAGCACGGAATTTTGACAGTCTATCATTTATATCAGTTTCCTGTTCTGTTCTTTGTGTTTTCTTTTCTTCAACTCTTTGTTTGCCTTAATATCATTCTGAGATACAGTCTGCCTCTGTATTGAGCTTTCAAATTCTGTGTCATTCAGAATTTACGTCTGTATCAGAATAATACTCTTGGTTTTGTATTTCTTAACCTCATCCCCCTAATTGGCCTGTTGAACCTTTATGGATATTGTGGGTAAAATTCTCTTTAGGATTCAGTAGATGTTTTCCAATCTGACAGGCTGATCTCAAATTTTCTTGGTACCTGCATGAGGCATGCCAGTTCTTTTGCTTCTCCATTTTCTTTCAAATTATAGATATTAACTGATACATTTGTTGTCATCAAAACCCTGAATGGACTTTGTTTTGTTCTGTCTCTCAAAACTAACAAGTGTTTAGCAAATGAATTATTTCTAGGAATCGATCTACATGGTAATATTGATTGATCCTGAACCCAAACTGAGGCTGGAGCACCTCTTGTTTTTCATTTCGTGAGGCAGGAGATGAAATCAATCACACCCATTCAATTCAGAGGCCAAAACAAACCAGTAACGTCAAGACTAATGGCCGAATAGGCTTTCAAAACTGCTTGAATCAAGGATTTGTATCCTGCATTGATCAACTTTTAATCTGACCTGAATCATCAGTCTTTGCTATTTTACGCCTTCGGCTCACATTTTAATGTGATGGTCACGACAAAGAGCATTTAAAGTCTGATTGAATGCTGAGGAGAGTTTAGAAGAAGAGAAAAAGGAAATCTGTGTACACATTTCCGGTCTTTTCCTCTTTTCTGAAAATTTTCTTTTGTGACATCCTGGCTCCGAAATTGAAGGAGACAAAAAGTCTTTTGCTTAATTCTTATAAATATAAATGTATGTAAAGGCCCTTTCTCATAACCTTACCACTTGGAAACATTAATCAATGCTGTAGAGATATATATCAACGGAACAGCAGTTGCAGAATTGCGCTACCTTTTTTCTCCATTCTCTCTTTATCCTATGTCCAGATTAGAAGAGACTAAATTTAATTGGTCATCCTATTTGCCCATCAGTTCATCCATTACCAGTTGTCTCCTTATATGTTAACAGAGTGACAGAATGAACGCCGCCGAGTACCGTCAGAAATGGCAACAGCACCATCCTTATGACGGGGTATAGTACCTAGAGTCTCTTGTAGCACCTCTCTTTCTCATTTCTCGCACTCTTAATTTTCACACTGGTTCCTGGGCTGTTTACAAAATAGATGTGGGACATTATCGAGAAATCTTCACTACCATTTCTAATCTTCCGTAGCTTTGGGGATTCTCTCTAAATCCCCACGGGCGGACAGTTTATAAAGCCTTTACTTGTATAACTCTTAAACAATAGCAGTGATGGGATTCCCCATCTACTCAAGAGACATAGACTATGTTTTTTAGGTGCGTCATTCTTTCTGTTTGTAAATTCAGTTGTGTTCTTTCAGCTTCTCTGTTGTGAATAATATTGTGTCTGTGGGTGATAGAGCCTATCTAACTCAAAATCTACATATTTGTTGATCGTAGTTTGAGGGTAGACAGCTGACAGATAGAACAGAGGTGTAGCCTCTCATGCGATAATAATCTGTAACATTTGGGTGTATCTGCAACATCTATGGACTCTGGATACATGATCCTGTAGTCCTGTAGGACAGTGTTCCGTTAGCAGCTGTAGCTTAAAAAAAAAAAAAAAGCTAACAACATGACTCAGGTGCTTTGATTTCCTCTAAGTCGAGACGAGAGCTTTTGGAAGTCTGCCTACTATCTAGGTTTCTAACGTACTTGTAATACATTATGATACTCTTGTATGAAAGCCTTTCCTCCTCACCTGCAACAATAACAGTAGATATTATTTATTATATTAATTACCTTCAGAAATCAACCATGTCCATCTTCTCTCCTTCCCTTCTTGCACCCCTTTCCTCGCGTCTCTCCCTCCGTTTCTCGAACTTTTTAAGGGTTTGGGTAAATAATGATGATTGTTATCATCTTAGAGGAATTATATTGTCTCTCTGTAAGTATTGTTTTTTCTTGGGCGCGCAAATCAAGAGCAGGCCGACCACGTTGCCAACGTGTAGACAAAGTTTTGTTATGACAACATTTTATGTACAAGGGGAGGGATTGTCGCGTCTGACGACGGCTGTGTGGGAGATCAGTGTTTTTATGAACCGTGCCCAGAGTGTTGTCAAGTGAAACAACTTGGGATGTTTGCTGTCGTTGGGGTCAGATGGCGGACATGGCATTGATTTTGAACAACGGCATGCAGGAGTTCATTCAAAGTTTAGGAAAGATTTTAAGATATAGTATAAACTGCCGAAACACTGTTTGGCTTAATTATACATTTAAACTGATTTATCTTTATGTCTTTGAATATGGGGTGTATATCTGACAAAGTCGAGGACTTCCCATATTTATATTTCTCCACCTGAATGCATCTCCTACGTTTTGGTCATTAGATATACCCTGCATGTTAATCCACGTAGTAAAGATCTTAGAGGCCTATCCTGATTATTATTATTATTATTATTATTAAATCTCATATAGTTGTTGTTTCCCTTTCCATTTCTAATTTTCTACACCTTACATTACCAGTAATGTGCAGATGTTGGTTCCTTAACAAGTCGTTGTTCCTAGTTATGCACCGATTTGGAACCTTTTATTCTTGATTTACTTTTTTAAGTGCATTAAACAGTAGAAACAGTTTTGTTATAACTGATCAACCGTATCAATATATGTGTAACCAGCTTCATGAATCATATAAGACTTTCTCTGCGTCTTGATATGGATATATGCTTAACGGTCTCAACATTTGGATGTCTCACTGCAGCGGGAAATCATAGCTCAGTTTAGAAGGTAGTGCTGTAACCTAACGCTCCCCTTAAGGGTTTAGTCATGTAGGTTTAGCGTGCACGGAGACATTTCTGCTGTTCTAACCTTCATTGCTTTCAACTCACTGAGATTCCCACTGTGGCATGCAGCACTGAATGCTGTTGCATGATTTTGAAACACGTGGGTGTTTGTGCCATGAGCATACACCCGCTTCATCAAGTTCTGAATTTTCGTCTGACTTTGCCTCAAACCTGGCTTACAAGTAACTCAGTTGGCAGCTTCTTTGGCATGTTACTAAGATAAACCGCACGCCTAGATTGACTGACCCTAGACTAATGGCAGTCTGAAGAGACGCCATGAGTAGACGTCATCACCTGACGCATTTGTTGACTTGTTACCATGGTAGCTTGCGCCGGACTATTACTACGAGCGGAGTCATAGGCGTCAGTGGGGTCCTCCGCTAGACCTTGACCTTCTGCGGGCTCTGGAGAAAGATAACTACAAGCGAACCTGGTATGAGCTCAAAGGCAAACACTTGGAGGTACTTTACCCGTAGTTCTTTCATACCCAGAATGGAGCCTTTTGTCTCATGATATTATGCTATCATTTTAACTCTCTTCCATTTTATTTCACAAAAAGAATCATTGTCTGTTCATCATGCGTAATTAGTCCATACATATGCGTTATAAAATTTCTTGATCTTTGAGCATTTTAAGTCAAAATGTGGATTGGTTGTTTCAAAGTCTCCACAATTTATTAGTGGTAAAATCCTCTGATAGTTTTGTCTTTCCCAATAATCAATCGGAGATTAGAAATTTGTGCGTTTGGGCAGATCATACTTTTCTCCACCTTGTCTGTCCCCCTTTGTTTCATATGAGTAAATAAAGTCTCAGTCATTTTCTTGTCATCTGTAATATTTTATATCTGTTAATTTGGGTGTATTTTGTTCATTTCCACTTCTCAACGGTTTATATACTATGCACACGTAACAGAATCACCTCCATCAAGTTAACATTCACCAGTGTGAAATAACATGTTATCTAATGGTAATCCATATACATGTACAAGTATACTCAACCGGTAACCTCAAATAAGCTTACTTCTCCTCCCTCATCTATCCAACTGTGGCACCCTTTCCCTGTGCCCGGTGCTTATGTGGGCTTTGTAAAATGAAACCCAGGGTTATATTAAAAGCTGCTGAAAAGGGGATTCGAATGACAATTCTAGGATTTTTTTTTTTTTTTTACATCGAGTGTAAAATTTCAAGTTAGTCGATCCGTAATTTCATCTTGTTGAAGTTTATGTTTGACTTTGCTGAATGGAACTAAGCAGGTGAATTGTATGTAGGTTATCAATAAAAGTGGGGATTATTTGAGCGACCACTGATTGGACATAAGGTCCTGACTATCTTAATCGACTTTCCTGTCTGGCCAAGATTTTGTTGCTCCAGGAAGATCATTAAATTTTGGCTCTAATCTCATTGGGTCTACAAAATAGAATTCTGAAAATTGTGAGCGATTGAGTGAGAAAGACAGGGAGAAAGGAGTATGTAGGCCTGCACTTGCTTCCATAAACGTTTTGGGATCCTTTTTCATATAGGTAGTTGACTACAAATATTTTCTTGGGAAAGAAAGAAAGAAAGAAAGAAAGAAAGAAAGAAAAGAAAGAAAGAAAGAAGAAAGAAAGAAAAGAAAGAAAGAAGAAAGAAAGAAAGAAAGAAAGAAAGAAAGAAAGAAAGAAAAAAAGAAAGAAAGAGAGAGCAACACTTAGCACAAAGATTGTCCATGAATGTTTATTGTCACCACAACTATTTTCAGTGCATCATTCATATGGAATCTAAAGTTGACAAATGTGTATTCCTCACAGTATATATATTATATCATCAAACAGAGGGTTAATGTATCCATCTCTTGCCCCGCCCCTTCCCATTTATTTCATCCCTCCTTCCCCTTTCTATTGCTGGCTGTTATTCTTCCCCCCAACCCCACAGCCGAGTAGTCACCGTAAGCAGTGGGGGGCTCCGGTCAAGCTGTCCCCACGGGGCACACTGGACACGGATGCCCTCATCATGGACGTGCAGAAGGAGAAGGAGAGGGAGGAGTACGAGGAGTTCTGGAGGCGACAGCACGGGGGACAGGTAAGCAAGCCATTCGGTCGGAGGTAGAGCTGGTCAGAAGGAGTTGGGAGTTAGTTAACACACGATGTCAGAGGTGTGACCAAAGTCAGGGAAGGATGAGAGGAGGGGTGGGTAGGATGGGGCTAGGGAATCAGAAATAGGTCAAGGGACATTTTTAAAAATCGTCTTTCTTTCTGATCTTTCTTTCTTTCTTTCTTTCTTTCTTTCTTTCTTTCTTTCTTTCTTTTTCTTTCTTTCTTTCTTTCTTTTAAATTCTTTCTTTCTTCTTTCTTTCTTTCTTCTTTCTTTCTTCCTTCTTTCTTTCTTTCTGTTTTTCTCTCCTCTTACTTTCTCTTTCTTTCTTTCTCTCTTTCTTTTTTGTTTTGGCTTCCTTTCTTTCTGCCGTCTTTCGTTCTTTTTTCAGTTTGTCTATCTATCTGTCTGCCTTGTCTTGCACATGTCTACA